>AWOL01S0134452.1:0-11931 GCA_000715115.1 Nicotiana otophora
AATATGAGGTGGTCGAGGTGAACGAGCACCCCTCGATGTAGATCACAAAGAACCGGAGAAGAATCACGATCCTCCAGAATGAAGGGTGAATTTGACCGAGGCATACCTCGTATCTCTTGCAAAAGTCGATGATGACCGGATCCAATAGGCCCAGGGTAAAGGGATAAGTGTAAACACTTATGCATCCCTCAACGTGGGTAGTGATGTCTTTATCGGATCGGGGAACCACCACGTGTTTGTCGACTTAATTGCAATCTTTCTTTACCGTAGGGAGGACCTCTGCAGTAATCGAGCATATGTATCTCGAGACCTACTTACACCAGCCTTGTACGAGGGAAGGTTTTTCAACCTTGACATCGGCGGTTACCGAGCATCCTCTAGGGACGAACATTTTCAATGGGGTTTCCGGTACTGGTTCCTCGACAGCAGTATATGAAACAGTCTCCTCGGTAGCTGGCCACGAGGTAGAAAAAGTTTCTTTTTGGGGAACGGTTTTTGAAGTCTTCACCATTTCTTTGAAAATAGAGGGAAAATGAAGAAAAAGAGGAAGTTAAAGGAGTGCACTTGATGGTTTAGGATGAAGACGAATAAAAGGTTCTTATAAAAGATCTCAAATAACCAGGATATAAGTGCAAGAAAGTATTAAGATTTCTAAAGTACGGGGACAGAAGGTTTGGATGTAAAGTTTGAATGAATAAATAAGGGGGTATTTATAGCTCTTTAGTGGCGGTTCACATCCAGTAACGGCCGACCGGCGGCTGACATATATTTAATGCCATTAAGACTTGACTAACGAGATTTTTCGTTCATTTTGTCGTTTCTGTCACGGGATACCGAAGTAAGAATCGGAAGCTTATGTCGTTTCTCATCGTCTACTCTCCGAAAAAATGAGGGGACTATCTATATATGGTCGAAACCGAGCTCACCTACGACATGGTAGATCAAGTTCGAAACATGGCGATAAAGGACAAAGGATCAACCCTAAGTCCCGCCGGGCTAGAATCCGGGGTTGGAATGCCTGCCTTCGAGAATACCGAGGCCGTGATCCCGGAATCGATCCCAGCCCCGAATGAGCTNAGCGGCTGACATACATTTAATACCATTAAGACTTGACTGACGAGATTTTTCGTTCATTTTGTCGTTTCTGTCACGGGATACCGAAGTAAGAATCGGAAGCTTATGTCGTTTCTCATCGTTTACTCTTCGAAAAAATGAGGGGACTATCTATATATGGTCGAAACCGAGCTCGCCTACGACATGGTAGGTCAAGTTCGGAACATGGCGATAAAGGACAAAGGATCAACCCTAAGTCCCGCCGGGCTAGAATTCGGGGTTGGAATGCCTGCTTTCGAGAATACCGAGGCCGTGATCCCGGAATCGATCCCAGCCCCGAACGAGCTCGAAGAAACATTGTTAGCATAACAGAAGACCGAAATATTCGTGACCGGTCGGATATTACAGCGGAAATCCCGGCACGTATCAATGAGGAACCGGCAATCAGTAAATCAAGAGATTTTTACCTTTTATAGAACTGTACCTAAAGTATGACTCCTCTGCTATATAAAGGGGGTCTGATAATTCATTCAACATATTATAACACGCATTCCAAAGTAATACATTATTGTTATTCTCTTTAAGTTCTTATTCTTTTGTGTCTTGATACCGATCGAAGTGCATTCGACTATCGGGTGGCTAACCTTCCAAGGCTAAAATTGTCCAATTCGTGTGGTTTGCATTTACTTTATCATTATTTATTTCAATTGCAATCTAATTTATCATTTTGTGTCAAGTTAATCCACGTATCCTTAAAACCACTTACAAATTCAATTGTTATTCGATTTTAAGGGTAAACATTCATAATAATAATTCACTAATATAATTAATACCCCAATATTTATTAATTCGTAATTGAATTTTGACACTTTTGAATATAAAATAAGAAAAAAGAAACATATGTTTTCTACTCTAAATATGCGCCACTTAATCTATTCAAATACCAAAATTAAATATAGAGGAAGATATAGAAAAAATTTAGTCATTGTATTTTGAGATTATTGGGCTTTCATGAGGAGAAAAAAAAAGCTAAAAAGCTTTTCTAAAGTGATAAATATATTTTCATATCCAGAATGTACCACACCACTCTTCTTCATGACGTTTTCCCTTGATATAACATTAGTATAAAATTTTATTGAGGAAAGAAAGGAAACAGAAAACAAAAGTGAAAAAAGTACTAAGACAATATTCAAATAACTAAAATCAAACTTATCTATGCATTCGTAGTTAGATCTAAATCAGATTCTGGATCTCATTGGCATTAAATTAAACAACGTATCCAAACAAACTATTTTGCAGCAAATTAATCAGGAATTGCCCCGTTGATAGTTTTTGAAGAAAACCTAACGGGGATATTTCAGTCATGATTTATTGGCAACTGAGTGCTGAAATTGCTTATTCGAAGTTATACTTACTAACCATGTACTATGTTTCTGCGCAATGGTCATCTCAATAGAGGATACTACTAATCAGTCTTTAATATATCTGCAGTTGTTTTCTTTGTATTTCATTGTCGTAATTTAGCAGTGGCCGGTGATACTCGTGCGTGATTGTCCTAGTATATCAATATATATTGGACAAAGACACTTATTGAGCAAAAACGTAAGAATATAAATTTTCTTGAAAACTCTTTTTATTCTTAACAAATCAAACTGCAAATTAATTAACAACATATCAAATTCATATAAAAACATCTCAATGCATGTTAGAGACAATAATTTTACCTCCTAAAAATCTAATACCACTTGCAGAAGTTTATTCTGGGCTGCTTCACTTACTGCATCATCAACACAAAACTTTAGCATCACTGCTTATACCTGCACCAAAAATTACAACTTCAACAAACGTTATGGTTGAAGATACCAATATTTTAGATGAATACAAATAAAAAATACTCCAATATTGAATACAAAAAACACATACGTAGAGAATGGATAGAGATAAACAATGAGAACGGAGGATATATTGTATGGGTGAAATTGGTTGGTTACAGATGGCTGAATAGCAACGTGAACCGTGGAACCGAGAACAGACAGAAGTTGAGTCGGTAAATAATTGACATCAGTTACGAGGTATATAACCAATACAAAGTGAATCCCGAAGTAAGCATAACCGATGGCAAAGATTCGTAGGCTTGACATCGGATAACATTAAATGAGCAGCCGTTACAGAGAATATTTGCGTTCAAAGCCAGCCGTTATGCACCCATCAATGACACTTTTATTCTCAATCAAGAAGAGATTGATTATAGGATCTTGTCTCCCTAGCTATAATTACCAGATTGGAAACTCTTGTAAGGGAATGACAGATTCTGCATAAAAACATTATAATATATTGTTTCAAACTCAATCGAAAGCATTTTTTTCATTCTTTTATCATTGTTATTGTTCTTGCTCTAGGGAAGACCGAACTCAGAATTAAGCTTGCTATCTTCCGTTTGATTTAAATCGCTAATCCTATTTTTATTATATTTCTTTATCATTTTTGGATTAAATCGATTTGCTCGCCTATAAACCACGTTATAAATTCAACTGTACTGTTTTACGGATAAATAATTTGACACCACAGTGGGGCATAGCCAGCTGCGTAATTACTTTGATCCATTCGCTTATTACTAACATATTTTGTTACTTCCTTAGTAAAAACCATAGATGACAACTAACGATGTCAACAACACACAAAATGTTGAGGCACGCGTTGAACGGGAAGAATTATCCCAGTGTGATGACTCAATCAGCAAGACCCACGACAAAGGGGGCGAGACAACCCCAGTTCGCGAAGGTCAGTACCCTCGACATATGCGGGACCCAACTCTTAATGATGCGGAGGAAGAACATGTCGTAGCTATGGTCAGACTCCTGAGGGAACAACAGAGAGCAATCATGGATCACCTCTAAAGGCGGGATTGGGTGATGACGGAATTAAAACAAGCGTTGTCAGGTTCTTCCAATAACGTGAACGAAAGGGGTCCAATTCCTCCCAATGTTCCCGTAAATCAAACAGCTCAGAGAACCGATAACAACACTCCAAGGGGCGAAGTCAATTTTGACAAAGCCAGAGGGACCGGTAGCGGATCTGGGAACCAAAATATGAGTGATCCTTTCAAAATCGGGCTCATGAGATTCACGAGAGAAAAGAACGAATGGATGGATCAGAATGCGAAGGATTTTCACGCTTGGATAGATCAGATTTTGGGCGCACCAGCAGTGTTAAAGGGTCCTGATTCAAAAACGTACACGCAGTTGTCGTTTAAGCCAAGTGCAGCACTAGAGTTAATTCCAAAGAAATTCAAAATTTCGGATATACTAAAGTATGATGGGACTTCATATCTACAGCAGCATATCACAACCTACACCACGACGGTGAAAGAAAATGATTTGGCTCAACATGAGGTCGAGTCGGTCTTGTTGAAAAATTTGGAGAAACCCTCGCGAAGGGAGCCCTGACATGGTACTCCCTCTTACTTGAGCATTTAATTGATTCTTTTGAAATGCTTGCAGATTTGTACATTAAGGTCTTTGCTGGAGCAAGAAAGATTCAGTCCAGAAAGGCAGACATATTTAGAATTTCGTAGGACGAGTATGAGCTCCTGCGAGAATTTGTGAACCAATTCCAGAAGAAAAGGATGCTGCTACTGGTTGTTCCGGACGAGTGGAAAGCGAAGGCATTCATGAAGGGTCTAAACCCACTAAGTTTCAATGCCTCCCAAAAATTGAAGGAAAGTTTGCTCAAGTTTCAGGCAACCACATGGGCGAATGTCCACAATCGCTACAAGTCAAAGATAAGGATAGAGGACAACCAACTTGGCTCTTCGGTACCAACCAAGGGGTGAGGACGTTATAAGAATCGGGATAAGTTTAAAAATGACTCTGATGCAAATCAGAGGTCCTCCAAAGGTTGTTTCCTACCATATGAGAGGACCGATGGGCACAGTAGTAAAGGATTTCAGTTATCGGATAGGTTTGCTCCTGACTGAAGGGCGGATCATGGTTGAAGCAATAGGTCATTACAGGAAAGAGAGATGCTAGGGTCCCGAGACTCTGCATATCCCAGGTTGTCAGATTATAACTTTAACATCAGCCTGATAGAATTGGTGTCGGCAATAAGAAATATCAAAGAAGCTCGGTTCCCTAAGCCAATCCAATCGATCCTAGCAAGAGGGATCCTAGTTTATGGTATGAATACCATGGGACTCACGGCCATAGAACTGTGGACTACCAACATTTTCATGAGTGGGTGGCGACGTTGTTAAAGAATGGCCATCTTAGAGAGTTTTTAAGTGACCACGCCAAGAGCAATTATGGTGGGAATCGAGACAATGCGGAGACCTCTAAGGCAGCGGCTGAGTCACCTGGATGACAATTAACATGATCTTCGAAGGAAGCGAGGCCAATGGGGTAACTTTTTCAACAGCGAAGAAACAAAATATCGGTGACTCACGGCAAGAGAGACCGGGAAGTCTTAGAGGACGACATCACCTTCACGGAGGAGGATACCGACAGACTTCTTCTACCATACAATGACGCTTTGGTAATCTCTCTCAATATTTTAGATTTCAAAATTTAGTGTGTTTTGGTTGATCCAGGAAGTTCTGCCAACATCGTCCAACAGAGAGTTCTGGAGCAAGAGAAATTGATCAGGAAAATCATTCCAGCGACAAAGCTCCTAGCTAGCTTCAACTTGAAAAGCGTGACAACCCGAGGAGAGATTTTATTGCACACTCACTCCTAAGGCATAAAAAATACCACCATGTTCGAAGTGGTAGATGGATACATGGGCTATAACGTGATCCTCGGAAGGCCATTGATATATGAGATGAAGGTTGTGCTATCGGCATATCACCAATTGCTAAAAGTTCTGACTCCAGAAGGTATTAGGAAAATAAGAAGAGATCAACCGGCAGCAAGGGAGATGAACGCGGTGACCGTTTCGAGCAAAAAGGGAAAAGAATCTAATAAATAGCAATTACAGGAACCGATCTCTTCTCCCTTTCAAAATAAAGATTATAATGGCAAGGAGTCATCGGAAACCTACCAGGTTCCGAGATATTTTCAGTACCAGAGGAGACCGATCCGACCAAGTCGATTGTGGAGGATCTCGAGCAACTGGATTTGTTCAAAAAGTTTTTGGAAAGAAAGTTTCATTTGGGAACGGAGTTAAATCCCCAGCTCAGGTTATAGTTTATAAATTTTCTTAAAGCTAATATTGATTATTTTGTGTGGTCGCACTCAGATATGACAGGTATCCCGTTAGACGTAGCGGTCCATAAGCTAAGCTTGGATCCGAACTTCCCACCGGTTTGGCAAAAGAAACGCCTGATAACAGAGGTCAGGAACAGTTTTGTTAAAGAAGAGGTAACTCGACTACTCAATATCGGTTTGATTCGGGAGGTAAAGTATTCGAAATTATTAGCCAACGTAGTTGTAGTACCTAAAAAGAATGACAAATTTAGGATATGTGTAGACTATGCGGATTTAAATAAGGCGTGCCCTAACAACTCATTCCCATTACTAAACATTGATCAAATAAATGATGCTACAACTGGGCACAAGCTAATGAGTTTCCTTGATGTTTATTCCGGGTACAATTAGATTAGGATGAACCGAAAGATCAAGAAAATACTTCTTTCATCACAAACGTCGGCACATATTATTATAATGTGATGCCTTTTGAGCTTAAGAACATCGGAGCCACTTATCATAGGCTCATTAATAAGATATTTGAAAAGCAGATAGGAAAAATGATGGAAGTTTATATTTATGACATGTTAGTTAAGTCTTTAAATGTAGGGGATCATTTGAAACATCTCCAAGAAACTTTCGACAATTTAAGGAAGTACAATATTAAAATCAACCCCGAGAAATGTGCCTTCGGGGTCGGCTCCGGAAAGTTCTTAGGATTCCTTATCTCACAAAGAGGGATTGAAGTTAACTCTGATAAAATCAAAGCCATCGAGAACATCCCGGATCAGCTAACAAGCATGAAAGAAGTGTAGAGACTAACCGTAAGGTTGGAAGCTCTAAGCAGGTTCATCTCAAGGTTTTCAGAGAAGTGCCACCATTTCTTTTCTCTTTTGAAGAATAAGAATGACTTCGTATGGACTCCAGAATGCCAGCAAGTGTTGAAGGATCTAAAAAGGTACATGTCTAGTCCTCCGTTATTGTCAAAACTAGGGGAAGGTGAACAACTGCTAATTTATTCAGCAGTCTCGAAGGTAGCGATAAGTGTCTTTCTGGCCCGAAAAGATGAAGGTACGCAATTTTCTATTTATTATGTTAGTAAAATACTATGGGGAGAGGAGACACGATATCCGTACCTAGAAAAGTTGGCCTTAGCTCTCGCGATGGCTTCTCGAAAGCTTAGGCCTTACTTTCAGTGTCACCCAATAGCCATTGTGATGACCTTTCCCTTAAGAAACGTCCTTCATAAGCATTCCTTGTCAGGCCGTTTGGCTAAATGGACAGTCGAAATTAGCGAATTCGACATTAGTACAAATCAAGGACCGCAAACAAGTCACAAGTTTTGGCCGACTTCATAGCCAACTTCATGGCCGACTTCAGTCCAGGGTTAATGCATTTGGCTGCTAATGAAGCAATGTTGGTGTTTGGACCGACATCAGGAATTTAAACCTTGTTTACGGACGGAGCCTCCGGCATAAAGGGTCTCGGGGTAGTTTTATTTGGTCAAATCCACTAGGCCTTGTGCCTAGAGGTAGTTTTTATAAATAGAATAACAACTAGTACAACAAAGGAGGGGGACATGGACCTTACCTCCAAATCTATGGTGGATAAATAATTGATTGTCCAAAAGAGACAATCAATTGAATCATGTACAATGAGTGAAGTTAGACCTATAATGAAATGCCAATTTTCTATCCATAGTTGACAAATAATTAGGTATACAAAAATAGTGTGAAATGAACCTAGGTAAACTATACAAACAATTGATTATTAGGCAATTATGTAAGCGGTTTGGGAATACATCTTCCAGAAACAGAAGGTAAGTGTATTCTCCCTTTGAAATATGACAAAAACCAAATGTATATGGTACAATATGTCTTCAATTTAGCTTTGATAATGAGAGCAAAGAAAAACAATTTGAAGACAGTGATGACTGAAATCCTTGTAGTTGATTAATCTTGCTGCTTCTGAAGAATGCAGCTGACAAAAGAGATTTAGCTTATCCTTGTTGTCTTTATCCAAAAAATAGTGGAGAGGAAATTGACTTGTAACAGCTGATAATTGGTGTAGAAACCACACACTTCATTCTCCTTATGTAATATTGATGCAGTATGTAGACTTCTGGAGTTGAACTTTGGTAACAGAAGTGGTATGATGGCCAAGGTTTGAGCCCCTAGTTGTGTTTTTGTGAGGCCCTAGCATTTGAAGCCTGAGAGTGGACCTGGTGTACCCAAAAATATGTGGAATCACAAGCATTACCAAGACATTCCCTAAAAGACTGATGTATTTCCAACAGATTGAGCATCTGGGATGCTAATACCACACTTTGGAAATCCACCAGTGATCTGGACCTTTCAATTGTACCTGCAAATATCAGCAAACAGATTAGTAGTAAAGAGGCACCATTGTCTTACTTCCAGTGAATGTCTGTGGCATTGCTGGCAGTATAGGAGAATTATTGTATGTTATGACCATTGTTTCTGTTGTTCTTGTGTGTAAGAGTATGGAGTGTTTCTCTCATGTTCTTATGGTATCTGAAGGCTTGTCCGGTGGAGTTATAGTTGGTGGGATGAAATAGTTGCTTCTGCAGATAGATGCTACAGAATCCTCTCTTCTAAATTGCACGAGGTTTATGAAATATTGTGAACCTTTGACTAACACTCAGTAGGAGGATCCTTGAGATTGCTAACCACACATTGAGTGTAAGTCAAATGATTGAGTATAGCATAGTGAATTGTACATGCAAAAAAGGAAGCAAAGTTATTGAAAAATCTATTTTTATGGTAATGGCTATATGCTTGTATTTTTCTTTGGAATCTCTAAGGGGTGTTTAGAAATAAGGGAAGGTGGGAGTCTGGAAGAAGGAAATGGTCTCTACTACATTTGTAGTTGAACTTAGAAGACTGGGAGGGATGAGGATGAAATGAAGGTTGTTTGTTATTGTTGGAGTAGTGTACTGGTGGCTGTAGGTATGGTAGGTTAAAGTATATGGGTTGGGTGACTATTGGGTGTGAGAGTATAAGAGTAAAACACTTTTTATAATATTAGATTGCTACAAGTGTGCTTAGAGAACCTGCACAAAAGAATAACATGTTAATGAAAAACTGGACTGAGTGTCCATTTCCAAGAGAGCTAGAGTTTAGTCTTTCATGGATTTGGATATATGGGGACTGTAGTGATGCTTTTTTAAGAATCCTATTTTAGCCATTACCATGAGAAGAAGTAGAAGCAAGGTAAGGTAGTGGGATAATTCTGTATGTTTTCTTGTGCCTAAAATTAGGGGTATTCAGGAAGTCCAGTTGAATTTGACCCCTGATATGAGTAGGCAATGTGTTGACACTGGTGAAGTGAGTTAATGCAGGAAAGTCATGGCTAAGCTTGGACAAAGAGTCTGCAGGATAGTTGGCTTCTCCGTATACATGTAAGTAATAAACTTCCTCACATTGAAGACATAGGTTTCTCGGCTTTTGCAGATTCATTTTTAAGGCCCAGGGAGGATCAGAGTTGGTTGTTAGCCAATTGATCAAAAGAGTTGAGTCTGTTTCAAGGTGAATTTTGATGTATCCATTGGATTTACACCACTAGATACCAATGAAAGCAGCTTTTGTTTCTGCAAGGTTGTTGGTAACTTCACCCAAAGGACATACAATTGCTTGAAGAAACTCCCCTAGGTGATTTCTAATGATGGCCCCACCACCTATCTTTCCTGGATTAGTCAGTGCACTACCATCAGAGTTGACTTTAACAAAATTAGCATTTGATTTAGTCCAAACAACTTGTTGAGTGGTAGTGCAATTCTTGATATCCTCAATGATAGAATAAATATCCGCCCATCTTTGAGGCCATCTGATAGCAGGGTAAGTTGCATGAAGCAGTAGGTGAATGTTAGAGTTAATGGAAAAAAGAACTCTAGTTATAGAAGACTTCATTCCTCCATACTTTGTAGAGCATCTATTCTTCCACAAATTCTAACAAATGATGATAGGAACTGTATCCAAGATTAACTTCTGAACCTCATTGTTTCTTTTAGGTAGCCACCAGTTCATAAGAAGCAGTCTTAGTGGCATATTTTTAGTTTTTATTCCAGCTGGCCCTCCATATTTCTTCCAGACAAATATTGCAAAGTTGCCTCTACTAAAAATGTGATCAACTATTTCAGCTGCAGGTCTGATACAACATACACATCTGGTAATAGTGGGGTTACCAAATGATATTACCATGTCATATGTTGGCAACTTATTTTTGAGGGCCCTCCACAAGCAAAAGGACCACTTGAATGGGATCCTTTTGTACCAGGTCATTTTGTTGGTGAAGTTGGGTTGCTTCTTGTTCCTTATCACTTCTCATGCAGAAGCACAGGTGAATTGCCCTGTCATTGTGGGTGTCCAAATGGGTTGATCTTGGGACTGTGGCACATAATGGATGAGAGTTCCCATGATGAGATCAATCATATGAGCTGGATCAGTTCTGTTCAACTTTTGAAGGTTCCACTGTCCATTTTCCCAGAAATGGACAACTGTAATTTTACCTCCTTTACTTCTATAATTAGCAAGTGCACTTGTACCCAACCAGTTATCCCACCAAAAGCTACAATTACCAGAGTGCAAGCTCCATTGAATATATTTATCCACTTCGTTTTTGTTGGTCATCGTCTTCTTCCAAGTTTATGATTGTCCTGTGTCCCATTTCTTAGAAATTGGGTGTGATCTTTGGCAGTATTTAGCTCTAAGAAAGTTGTTCCAGAGAGAGGTCTTAGTTCTAAATATCCACCATTGTTTGAATCTCATTGATTGACAGACATCTTCCATTGTTCTAAAACCAATTCCTCCTTCAACCATAGGAAATGATAGCTTATGCCAAGATGACCAGTGATATTTGTTCCTATCTTTTTCCATGCCCCAGAAGAAATTAGTAGCCAGTTTTTCAATCTGCTTCAAGACAGTTTTGGGAGGGGAGAGTGCTGAAAGAAGATGAAGGGGCATAGACTGTAGTACATATTTAATCAATGTAGATTTTCCTCCATATGAGAGAACTCTGCTTTGCTATCCTTTGATCATACCTACAACTTTGGCTGCAATGGAATTGAAGTACATAATTCTCATTATGTCAGTGTAGAGAGGACAACCTAGATAGGTGATTGGAGACTCTTTCTTGCTGAAACTTGTTACTTGCTGAATTCTTCTGACAGTAGAATTGAAGGCAGATGGAGAGGTCATGTAGTTACTCTTTTGTTTATTGATCTGTTGACCAAAAGTTTCCTCATATTTATTGAGGATCTACATGATTTTCTTTAGAGAACTCCTGGTGCCAGATGTGAAAATGATGATATCATCAGCAAAGCTCAAGTGATTGATTTGTGGACCTCTCTTCTCCATATAGAAACCATTGAAAAACTGAGCATGGGACTGGTTGTTGAGCATTCCTCGGGGTAGTTTTGATCAAGCTATCGGGGGAGACCCTAAGGCAGGCCATTAGAACTGAAAGGTAAGATTTCTCTAGGTTTTAACTGATTATTTCACTAAATGGGTTGACGCAGGTCTATACCAAAAGATTGGAGAACGCGAAGTAGTTGACTTCACATGGGACCACATAATCTGCCAATTTGGAATATCGAAGGAAATCTCATGTGACAACGGGCCATAGTTCATAGGTTTAAAAGTCACAAAGTTCTTGGAAGGGTTAAAGATAAAAATAATCA
>AWOL01S0134455.1:6108-18795 GCA_000715115.1 Nicotiana otophora
GCGGTGACTATGGTTCCTTAGGTCATATTCGATGGCCCGATAAAATTTTAGGCGATCCGGGTCCGGGGGTCTAGGACCACTCGGAAGGCGTGGGCTACACGAAAAAATGGGTAACGGGCGAACTTATTGTTTTTTGGCTGTAAAATGCAAAACAGTGAGGAACGGTCATGGCGGGATGGTGACTATGGTTCCTTAGGTTGTATTTGATGGCCCGGAAAAATTTAGGCTATCCGGTTCCGGGGGGCCCGGGACCACTCGGAAGGCGTGGGCTATAGCACACAAAAAAATTGAATCGTGCGGAATTCTAATTTTTTGACCGTAAAATGCAAAGAACCGAGGAACGGTCATGGCGGGGCTGTGAAATATAGTTCCTTATGTCGTATTTTATGGCCCGTAAAAATTTTAGGCGATCGAGGTCAGGGGGCCGGGCCCACTCGGAAGGCGTGGGCTATAACATACGAATATATCGGAATTGTGCAGAATTCAAGGTTTTTGGCCGTAAAACGAAAATGAACGAGGAGAGGTCATGGTGGGGCGGTGACTATGGTTCCGTAGGTCATATTTGATGGCCCGAAAACTTTTTAGGCGATGCGGTTCCGGGGGGCCCGGGACCACTCGGAAGGCGTGGGCTATAGCACACAAAAAAATGGGAACCGTGCGGAATTCTTATTTTTTGGCCGTAAAATGCAAAACACCGAGGAACGGTCATGGCGGGGCTGTGAATATGGTTCCTTATATCGTATTTAATGGCCTAGAAAAATTTTAGGCGATTGGGGTTCGGGGGCCCGGGCCCACTCGGAAGGCGCGGGCTATAGCACAACAAAATATGGGAATTATGCAGAATTCTATGTTTTGGCCGTAAATCGCAAATGAACGAGGAGAGGTCATGGCGGGGCGGTGACTATGGTTCCTTAGGCCGTATTTGATGGCCCAAAAATATTTTGGGCGACCCGAACCCGGGGGACCCAGGACAACTTAGAAGGCGTGGGCTATAGCACACGAAAATATGGGAATCGGGCGAAATTCTAGTTTGTTGACCGTAAAATGCAAAACAACGAGGAGAGTTCATGGAGGGGTGGTGACTATTTTTCCTTATGTCGTATTTGATAGCCTAGAAAAATGTTAGGTGATCCGGGTCCAGGGTGCCTTGCCCACTGGGAAGGCGTGGGCTTTAGCACACGAAAATATGGGAATCGGCGAAATTCTAATTTTAATGCCGTAAAACGCAGAAACAATGAGCAACGGTCATGGCGAGGCGGTGACTATGGTTCTTTAGGTCGTATTTGATGGACCGAAAAGAATTTAGTTTATCCGAGTCTGGGGGCCGTGGCCCACTCGGAAGGCATGGGATATAGCACACGAAAACATGAGAATCGGGCAGAATTCTAATTCTTTTGCCGTAAAATGCAAATAATGAGGAACAATCATGGAAGGCAGTGTCTATGGTTCCTTAGGACGTATTTGATGGCCTGAAAGTTTTTTAGACGATCCAGGTCCTGGGGGCCTGGGCCCACTTGGAAGGTGTGGGCTAAAGCACACGAAAAAATAGGAATCAGGCGGAATTCTAGTTTTTTGGCCATAAAACGCAAAACAAGCGAGGAACAGTCGTTGTTGGACGGTGACTATGGTTCCTTAGGTCGTATTTGATGGCCCGAAAAATTTTAGGTGATCGGGGTCCGGGGGCCCGGGCCCACTCGCAAGGCGTGGGCTGCACATGAAAATATGAAAATCGTGCGGAATTCTAGTTTTAATGCCGTAAAACGCAAAAACAATGAGGAACGGTCATGGCGAGGCAGTGACTATGGTTCTTTAGGTCGTATTTGATGGACCGAAAAGAATTTAGGTTATCCGAGTCTGGGGGGCTCGGCCCACTCGGAAGGCGTGGGATATAGCACACGAAAATATGAGAATCAGGCAGAATTCTAATTTGTTTGCCGTAAAATGCAAATAATGAGGAACAATCATGGCGGGGAAGTGTCTATGGTTCCTTAGGACGTATTGGATGCCCTGAAAGGTTTTTAGACGATCCAGGTCCTGGGGGCCTGGGCCCACTCGGATGGTGTGGGCTAAAGCACACGAACAAATAGGAATCGGGCGGAATCCTAGTTTTTTGGCCGTAAAACGCAAAACAAGCGAGGAACGGTCATTGTTGGACGATGACTATGGTTCCTTAGGTCGTATGTGATGGCCCGAAAACTTTTAGGTGATCCGGGTCCGGGGGCCTGGGCCCACTCGCAAGGCGTGGGCTGCACACGAAAAATCGAAATCGGGCGGAATTCTACGTTTTTGTCGTAAAACGCAAAACAATGAGGAACGGTCATGGCGGGGCAGTGACTATGTTTCCTTAGGTCGTATTTGGTAGCCTTGAAAAATTTTAAGCGATACAAGTCCGGGGGGCCCGGGACCACTCGGAAGGCGTGGGCTATAGCACACGAAAAAATGGGAAACATGCGGAATTCTTGTTTTTTGGCTGTAAAATGCAAATAAACAAGGAACGGTCATAGCGGGGCGGTGACTATGGTTCCTTAGATCATATTTGATGTCCCGAAAAACTTTTAGGCTATCCGGTTCCGGGGGGCCCGGGACCACTCGAAAGCGTGGGCGAAAGCACACAAAAAATGGGAACCAGGTGAAATTCTTGTTTTTTAGCCGTAAAATGCAAAAAGTGAGGAACGGTCATGGTGGGGCGGTGACTATGGTTCCTTAGGTTGTATGTGATGGCCCGGAATAATTTTTGACGATCCGGTTCCGGGGGGCCCGGGACCACTCGGAAGGCGTGGGCTATAGCACACAAAAACAATGGGAATCGTGCAGAATTCTTATTTTTTGGCCGTAAAATGCAAAACACCGAGGAACGGTCATGGCGGGTCTGTGAATATGTTTCTTTATGTCATATTTGATGGCCTTAAAAACTTTTAGGCGATCGGGGTCTGGGGGCCCGGGCCCACTCGGAGGGCGTGGGCTAGCACACGAAAATATGGGAATTGTGCACAATTGTAGTTTTTTGGCCATAAAATGCAAATGAACAAGGAGAGTTCATGGCTGGGCGGTGGCTATGGTTCCTTAGGTCCTATTTGATGTCCCGGAATGATTTTAGGCGATCCGGTTCCGGGGGGCCTGGGGCCACTCGGAAGGCGTGGGCTAGCACAAACAAAAATGGGAATCGTGCGGAATTCTAATGTTTTGGCCATAAAATGCAAAACAACTGAGGAACGATCATGGCGGGGCTGTGAATATGGTTCCTTATGTCGTATTTGATGGTCCGAAAAAATTTTAGGCGATGGGGGTCCGAGGGCCCGGGCCCACTCGGAAGGCGTGGTAGCACACAAAAATATGAGAATTGTGCAGAATTCTATTTTTTGGCCGTAAAACGCAAACGAACGAGGAGAGGTCATGGCGGGGTGGTGACTATGGTTCCTTATGTCGTATTTGATGGCTCGAAAAAATTTTAGGCGATCCGGGTCCGGGGGGCCCTGCCCACTGGGTAGGCGTGGGCTATAGCACACAAAAATATGGGAATGGGGCGGAATTCTAGTTTTTTGGCTGTAAAACGCAAAACAAATGAGGAACGGTCATGGCGAGGCGGTGACTATGGTTCCTTAGGTTGTATTTGATGGCCCAAAAGAATAATAGGCGATCGGGGTCCGGTGGTCCGGGCCCACTCAGAAGGCGTGGGCTATTAGCATACTAAAATATGGGAATAGGGCAGAATTCTAGTTTTTTCGCCGTAAAATGCAAAAACACAAGGAACGGTCATAGCGGGGCGGTGACTATGGTTCCTTAGGTCCTATTTGATGGCCCGAAAATATTTTGGGCGACCCGGATTCGGGGAGGCCGGGACCACTCAGAAGGCGTGGGCAATAGCACATAAAAATATGGGAATCAGGCGAAATTCTTGTATGTTTACCATAAAACGCAAAACAATGAGGAGAGGTCATGGAGGGGCGTTGACTATTGTTTCTTAGGTCATATTTGATTGCCCAGAAAATTTTTAGGCGATCCGGGTCCGGGGGCCCCAGCCCACTAGGAAGGCGTGGGCTATAGCACACGAAAATATGGGAATTGTCGGAAGTCTAGTTGTTTTGCCGTAAAACGCAAAAACAATGAGGAACGGTCATGGCGAGGCGGTGACTATGGTTCTTTAGGTCATATTTGATGGACCAAAAATAATTTAGGCGATCCGAGTCCGGAGCCCCCGGCCCACTCGGAAGGCGTAGGATATAGCACACGAAAATATGGGAATCGGGCAAAATTCAATTTTTCTGGCTGTAAAATGCAAATAATGAGGAACAATCATGGCAGGGCTGTGACTATGGTTCCTTATGACGTATTCAATGGCCTGAAAATTTTTTAGACGATCCAGGTCCTGAGGGCCTGGGCCCACTCGGAAGGCGTGGGCTAAAGCACATGCAAAAATGGGAATCACGTGGAATTCTAGTCTTTTGGACATAAAACGCAAAACAAGCGAGGAACGGTCATGGCTGGATGGTGACTATGGTTCCTTAGGTTGTATTTGATGGCCCGGAAAATTTTAGGCGATCCGGGTCAGGGGGCCCGGGCCTACTCGCAAGGCGTGGGCTATGCACACGAAAATATGGAAATCGGGCGGAATTCTACATTTTGGTCGTAATATGCCAAACAACGAGGAATGGTCATGTCAGGGCGGTGACTATGTTTCCTTAGGTTGTATTTGGTGTCCCTGAAAAATTTTAGGCGATACGAGTCCGGGGGGCCCGGGACCACTCGAAAGGCGTGGGCTATAGCCCACGAAAAAATAGGAAACATGCGGAATTCTTGTTGTTTGGTTGTAAAATGCAAAACAATGAGGAACGGTCATGGCGGGGCGGTGACTATGGTTCCTTAGGTCGTATTTGATGGCCCGAAGAACTTTTAGGCTATCTAGTTCCGGGGGACCCGGGCGCTCTCGAAAGGCGTGGGAAATAGCACATGAAAGTATGGGAATCGGGCAAAATTATAGTCTTTTGGCCGTAAAACGCAAAACAATGAGGTGAGGTCATGGCGGTGTGGTGACTATGGTTCTTTAGGTCATATTTGATGGCCCGATAAAATTTTAGGCGATCCGGGTTCGGGGGCCCTAGGACCATTCGGAAGGCGTGGGCTATAGCGCACGAAAAAATGGGAGACGGGCGGAATTCTTGGTTTTTGGCTGTAAAATGCAAAACAGCGAGGAACGGTTATAGCGGGGTGGTAACTATGGTTCCTTAGGTCGTATTTGATGGCCCGGAAAAATTTTAGGCGATCCTATTCCGGGGGGCCCGGGACCAATCGGAAGGCGTGGGCTATAGCACACAAAACAATGGGAATCGTGTAGAATTCTTATTTTTTGGCCGTAAAATGTAACAAACCGTGGAACGGTCATGGCGGGACTGTGAATATGGTTCCTTATGTCGTATTTGATGGCCCAGAAAAATTTTAGGCGATCGAGGTCCGGGGGCCCGGGACCACTCAGAAGGCGTGGGCTGTAGCACACGAAAATATGGGAATTGTGCACAATTCTAGTTTTTTGGCTGTAAAATGCAAATGAACGAGGAGAGGTCATGGAGGGGTGGTGACTATGGTTCCTTAGGTCGTATTTGATGGCTCGGAAAAATTTTAGGCGATCCGTGTCCGGGGGGCCCTGCCAACAAGGAAGGCGTGGGCTATAGCACATAAAAATATGGGAATGGGGCGGAATTCTAGTTTTTTGGTCGTAAAATGCAAACAATTGAGGCACGCTCATGGAGAGGCGGTGACTATAGTTCCTTAGGTCATATTCGATGGGCAGGAAATATTTTAGGCGATCGGGGTCCGGGGCCACTCGGAAGGCGTGGGCTATTAGCATACTTAAATATGGGAATTGGGCAAAATTCTAGTTTATTTGCCGTAAAATACAAAACTATGAGGAACGGTCATAGCGGGGCAGTGACTATGGTTCCTTAGGTCATATTGGATGGCCCGAAAATATTTTGGGTGACCCGGTTCCGGGGGGCCCGGGATCACTCAGAAGGTGTGGGCTATAGCACACGAAAATATGGGAATCGGCGAAATTCAAGTTTGTTGACCGTAAAATGCAAACAAAAAGAGGAGAGGTCATGGCAGGGCGGTGTATTGTTCCTTAGGTTGTATTTGATGGCGCAAAACAATTTTAGGCGATCCGGGTCCGGGGGCACTGCCCACTGGGAAGGCGTGGGCTATAGCAGACGGAAATAGGGGAATCAGGCGAAATTCTAGTGTTTTTGCCGTAAAACGCAAAAACAATGAGAAACGGTCATGGCGAGGTGTTGACTATGGTTCTTTAGGCCGTATTTGATGGATCGAAAAGAATTTAGACAATCCGAGTCCGGTGGGCCCGGCCCACTAGGAAGGCGTGGGATATAGCACACGAAAATATGGGAATCGGTTAGAATTCTAGTTTTTTAGTCGTAAAATACAAAAAATGAAGAACAATCATAGAGAGGATGTGACTATGGTTCCTTAGGACGTATTTGATAGCCTAGAAAAGTTTGAGGCGATCCTGGTCCTGGGGGCCTGGGCCCACTCCGAAGGGTTGGGCTAAAGCAAACGAAAATATGGGAATCAGGCGGAATTCTAGTATTTTGGCCGTAAAACGCAAAACAATGAGGAATTGCCATGGCGGGGTGGTGACTATGGTTCCTTAGATCATATTTCATGGACAAGAAAAATTTTAGGTGATTAGGATCTGGGGGCCCCGGGCCCACCGGAAGGCATGGGCTATAGCACCCGAAAATTTGAGAATCGGGCGGAGTTCTAGTTGTTTTACCGTAAAACACAAAACAATTAGGAACGGTCATGGTAGGGCGGTGACTATGCTTCCTTAGGTCGTATTTGGTTGCCCGATAATATTTTAGGAGATCGAGTCCGGGAGCCCGACCCACTTGGAAGGCGTGGGCTATAGCATACGAAAATATGAAAATAGGGCAGAATTCTAGTTTTTTGGCCGTAAAATGCAAAAAATGAGGAACGTTCATGGCGGGGCAGTGACTATAGTTCCTTAGGTCGTATTTGATGGACCAAAAAAGTTTTAGGTGTTTTGGGTCTGGGGGCGGGCCCACTTTGAAGGTGTGGGCTAAAGCACACGAAAATAAGGGTATCGGACGGAATTCTAGTTTTTTGGACGTAAAACGCAAATAAACAAGGAACGGTCATGGCCGGGCAGTGACAATGATTCCTTAAGTTGAATTGCAGGGCCCGGAAAATTTTTAGGGAATCGGGATCCGGGGGTCCCGGGCCCACTCCGAAGGCGTGGGCAATAGCACACGAAAATATGGGAATCGTGCGGAATTCTAGTTTTTTGGCCGTAAAATGCAAANTGATGGCGCAAAACAATTTTAGGCGATCCGGGTCCGGGGGCACTGCCCACTGGGAAGGCGTGGGCTATAGCAGATGGAAATAGGGGAATCAGGCGAAATTCTAGTGTTTTTGCCGTAAAACGCAAAAACAATGAGAAACGGTCATGGCGAGGTGTTGACTATGGTTCTTTAGGCCGTATTTGATGGATCGAAAAGAATTTAGACAATCCGAGTCCGGTGGGCCCGGCCCACTAGGAAGGCGTGGGATATAGCACACGAAAATATGGGAATCGGTTAGAATTCTAGTTTTTTAGTCGTAAAATACAAAAAATGAAGAACAATCATAGAGAGGATGTGACTATGGTTCCTTAGGACGTATTTGATAGCCTAGAAAAGTTTGAGGCGATCCTGGTCCTGGGGGCCTGGGCCCACTCCGAAGGGTTGGGCTAAAGCAAACGAAAATATGGGAATCAGGCGGAATTCTAGTATTTTGGCCGTAAAACGCAAAACAATGAGGAATTGCCATGGCGGGGTGGTGACTATGGTTCCTTAGATCATATTTCATGGACAAGAAAAATTTTAGGTGATTAGGATCTGGGGGCCCCGGGCCCACCGGAAGGCATGGGCTATAGCACCCGAAAATTTGAGAATCGGGCGGAGTTCTAGTTGTTTTACCGTAAAACACAAAACAATTAGGAACGGTCATGGTAGGGCGGTGACTATGCTTCCTTAGGTCGTATTTGGTTGCCCGATAATATTTTAGGAGATCGAGTCCGGGAGCCCGACCCACTTGGAAGGCGTGGGCTATAGCATACGAAAATATGAAAATAGGGCAGAATTCTAGTTTTTTGGCCGTAAAATGCAAAAAATGAGGAACGTTCATGGCGGGGCAGTGACTATAGTTCCTTAGGTCGTATTTGATGGACCAAAAAAGTTTTAGGTGTTTTGGGTCTGGGGGCGGGCCCACTTTGAAGGTGTGGGCTAAAGCACACGAAAATAAGGGTATCGGACGGAATTCTAGTTTTTTGGACGTAAAACGCAAATAAACAAGGAACGGTCATGGCCGGGCAGTGACAATGATTCCTTAAGTTGAATTGCAGGGCCCGGAAAATTTTTAGGGAATCGGGATCCGGGGGTCCCGGGCCCACTCCGAAGGCGTGGGCAATAGCACACGAAAATATGGGAATCGTGCGGAATTCTAGTTTTTTGGCCGTAAAATGCAAATAAATGAGGAGTGGTCATGGCAGGACGGTGACTTTAGTTCCTTAGGTGGTATGTTATGGCTCAGTAAACCTTTAGGCGATCCGGGTCCGGGGGGCCCTTCCCACTAGGAAGGCATGGGATATAGTACACGAAAATATGGGAATGGGGCGAAATTCTAATTGTTTGGTCGTAAAATGCAAACAAATGAAAAACGGTCATGGCGAGGTGGTAACTATGGTTCCTTAGGTCGTATCTGATGGCTCGGATAATTTTTAGGCGATCAGGGTCTTGGGGCCCGGGCCCACTTGGAAGGCGTGGGCTAAAGCACACAAAAAGGGAATCGGGCGGAATTTTAGTTTTTTGGCCGTAAAAGGCAAAACAACGAGGAACGGTCATGGCGGGATGGTGACTATGGTTCCTTAGTTAGTATTTGATGGCCCGAAAATATTTTAGGTGACCCGGTTTCGGGGGGGCCTGGACCACTCGGAAGGCGTGGGCTAGCACACGCAAAAATAGGAATCGGGCAGAATTCTTATATTTTGGCCGTAAAATGCACAAAACCGAGGAACGGTCATGGCGAGGCTGTGAATATTTTTCCTTATTTCGTATTTGATGGCCCAGAAAAATTTAAGGTGATCGGGGTCCGATGGCTCGGGCCCACTCGGAAGGCGTGGGCTATAGCACCCGAAATGAAATTGTGCAGAATTCTATTGTTTGGCCGTAAAACGCAAATGAACGAGGATTGGTCATGGCGGGGTGGTGACTATGGTTCCTTAAGTCGTATTTGATGACTCGAAAAATTTGTAGGCGATCCGGGTTCGGGGGGCCCTGCCCACTGGGAAGGCGTGGGCTATAGCAGATGAAAATATGTGAATGGGGCAGAATTCTAGTTTTTTGGCCGTAAAACGCAAAGAATGAGGAACAGTCATGGCAAGGCGGTGACTATGGTTCTATAGTTCGTATTTGATGGCCCGGAAAAATTTTAAACGATCGGGGTTCGGGGGTCCAGGCCCACTCGGAAGGCGTGGGCTATTACGTACTAAAATATGGGAATTAGGTAGAATTCTAGTTTTATTGTCGTAAAATGCAAAAAAACGAGGAACAGTCATAGCGGGGCGGTGACTATGGTTCCTTAGTTCGTATTGGATGACCCGAAAATATTTTGGGCGACCCGGTTCTGGGGCGCCCGGGACCACTCACAAGGCGCGGGCTATAGCACACGAAAATATGAGAATCGGGCAAAATTCTAGTTTGTTGACCGTAAAATGCAAAACAACGAGAAGAGGTCATGGCAGCACGATGACTATTATTCCTTAGGTCGTATTTGATGTCCCAGAAAAATTTTAGGCGATCCGGGTCCGGGGGCCCTGCCCACTGGGAAGGCATGGGCTATAGCACACGGAAATATGGGAATCGGGCGGAATTCTAATTTTTTTGCCGTAAAATGCAAAAACAATGAGGAACGGTCATGGCGAGGCAGTGACTATGGTTATTTAGGTTGTATTTGATGGACCGAAAAGAATTTCGGCGATCCGAGTCCGGGGCCCCCGGCCCACTCGGAAGGCGTGGGATATATCACACGAAAATATGGGAATCGGGCAGAATTCTAATATTTTGGTCGTAAAATACAAATAATGAGGAACAATCATGGCAGGGATGTGTCTATGGTTCCTTAGGACGTATTTGATGGCCTGAAAATTTTTTAGACAATCCAGGTCCTGGGGGCCTGGGCCCACTCGGAAGGTGTGGGCTAAAGCACATGAAAAAATGGGAATCGGGCGGAATTCAAGGTTTTTGGCCGTAAAATGCAAAACAGGCGAGGAATGGTCATGACTGGACGGTGACTATGGTTCCTTAGGTCGTACTTGATGGCCCGAAAAGTATTAGGTGATCCGGGTCCGGGGGGCCCGTGCCCACTCGCAAGGCGTGGGCTATACCACACGAAAATAAGACAATCGAGCGGAATTCTACGTGTTGGTTGTAAAACGCAAAACAACGAGGAACGGTCATGGCAGGGCGATGACTATGTTTCCTTAGGTCGTATTTGGTGGCCCTGAAAAATTATAGGCGATACAAGTCCGGGGCGCCCGGGACCACTCGGAAGGCGTGGGCTATAGCACACGAAAAGATGGGAAACATGCGGAATTCTTGTTTTTTGGCTGTAAAATGCAAACAATCGAGGAACGTTCATGGCTGGGTGGTGACTATGGTCCCTTATGTCGTATTTGGTGGCCCGAAAAGTTTTTAGGCTATCTGGTTCCAGGGGGGCCCGGGACCACTGGGAAGTGTGGGCTAAAGCACACGAAAAAATGGGAAGCAGGCAAAATTCTTGTTTTTTGGCCGTAAAATGCAAAACAACGAGGAACGTTCATGGCGAGGTGATGACTATGGTTCCTTAGGTCGTGTTAGATGGCCCGAAATATTTTTAGGCGATCGGGGTCTGGGGGGCCCGGGCCCACTCGGAAGGTGTGGGCAATAGCACACGAAGAAAGTATGGGAAAAGGGCAAAATTGTAGTTATTTGGCCGTAAAACGCAAAGCAATGAGGAGGGGTCATGGCGGGGCGGTGACTATGGTTCCATAGGTCATATTTGATGGCCCGATAAATATTAAGGTGATCCTGGTCCGGGGCCCAGGACCACTCGGAAGCCGTGGGCTATAGCACACGAAAAAATGGGAAACGCGCGGAATTCTTGTTTTTTGGCTGTAAAATACAAAACAATGAGGAACGGTCATCGCGGGCGGTGACTATGGTTCCTTAGGTCGTATTTGATGGCCCGAAAAACTTTTAGGCTATCCAGTTCCGGGGGGCCTGGGACCACTCAGAAACGTGGGCTAAAGCACACGAAAAAATGGGAACCAGGCAAAATTCTTGTTGTTTGGCTGTAGAATGCAAAAACAACGAGGAACGTTCAAGGAGGGGCGGTGACTATGGTTCCTTAGGTCGTGTTAGATTGCCCGAAACAATTTTAGGCGATTGGGGTCCGGGGGCCCGGGCCCACTCGGAAGGCGTGGGCAATACCACACGAAAGTATGGGAATCAGGCAAAATTGTAGTCTTTTGGCCGTAAAATGCAAAACAATGAGGAGAGGTCATGACGGGGCGGTTACTATGGTTCCTAAGGTCATATCTGATGGCCCGATAAAATTTTAGGCGATCTGGGTCTGGGGGGCATAGGACCACTCGGAAGGCGTGGGCTATAGCATATGAAAAATTGGGAAACGAAATTCTTGTTTTTGACTGTAAAATGCAAAACATCGAGGACCGGTCCTGGCGGGGTGGTGACTATGGTTCCTTAGTTCGTATTTGATGCCCTGGAAAAATTTAGGCGATCCAGTTCTGAGCGCCCGGGACCACTCACAAGGCGCGAGCTATAGCACACGAAAATATGAGAATCGGGCGAAATTCTAGTTTGTTGACCGTAAAATGCAAAAAAACGAGGAGAGGTCATGGAGGCGCGATGACTATTATTCCTTAGGTCGTATTTGATGGCCCAGAAAAATTTTAGGCGATCCGGGTCCGGGGGCCCTGCCCACTAGGAACGTAGCACACGGAAATATGGGAATCGGGCGGAATTCTAGTTGTTTTGCTGTAAAACGCAAAAATAATGAGGAACGGTCATGGCGAGGCAGTGACTATGGTTATTTAGGTTGTATTTGATGGACCAAAAAGAATTTAGGCGATCCGAGCCCGGGGCACCCGGCCCGCTCGGAAGGCGTGGGATATATCACACAAAAATATGGGAATCGGGCAGAATTCTAATTTTTTGGTCGTAAAATGCAAATAATGTGGAACAATCATGGCAGGGATGTGTCTATGGATCCTTATGACCTGTTTGATGACCCGAAATTTTTTTAGACGATCCAGGTCCTGGGCCCACTCAGAGAGCGTGGGCTAAAGCATATGAAAAAATGGGAATCGGGCGGAATTCAAGTTTTTTGGCCGTAAAACGCAAAACAAGCGAGGAATGGTCATGACTGGACAGTGACTATGGTTCCTTAGGTCGTATTTGATGGCCCGAAAAATATTAGGCGATCCGGGTCCGGGGGGCCCGGGCCCACTCGCAAGGCGTGGGCCATAGCACATGAAAATATGGAAATCGAGCGGAATTCTACGTGTTGGTTGTAAAACGCAAAACAATGAGGAACGGTTATGGCGGGGCGGTGACTATGTTT
>AWOL01S0134476.1:0-12216 GCA_000715115.1 Nicotiana otophora
GAGCCTCGACTCAATTGTTTAAAAATGATTTCGAAAATAGAACTGCCTAAAAGCTTTTTTACTTAATTCATGCCCATAAGTGGATGCTTTAATTAATGTTTTTCTTTACAAATATATCTAGTGTGATTCGAGCTCTTACATACTCGGGTGTTGAAATTATATATTATTATTTCTGGGAAGGTGTATTGCAAGAATAAATGGTGTATTGATTGCTTATGATTTGATGTGTGCTTGCATTACTGATCGGTATGCCCCATTATTTGTGAAGAAACCTTTTGTGTTTAAAGTTTCCATTACTAATAAATTTGAGGTATATGATTGCTGAAATATTCTATATGTTTATATTTGATAGTGATCTTGAAATTGAAAGAGGTGAGAGTGTGGAATATGAAATATGGCCTCCGTGCCATGAATAAAGAATCTTGTGAATGGCAAAATGAGCCAAGGAAATATTGTTGTTTTGAGTGACTTTAAATAGTAATAAGAATTTATACGATGTGAAAGATGTTGAGGTGAGTACAATTGTATTTATGTTACCTCTGAGTGCAAATCAAATCAACATGTTTTTGGGCGCATCATTAGCAAAACCGAGGAAGGGTGGGTCATAAGGCCCACTCCTGAAACTGCATGTGCCGGTGTTGGGGTGGATTGTGATTATTCCTCTTATTTGGGATAAAATTGAAATATTGGAGAAAATTATGATATTCTTCCCCTTAATTGGGATGAAACCGGTAACCATTGTGGATTGGAAAAGTCAACCCTCAAGGCATATGTGGGAAGGCGGCCTAGCTGATTGGGTGGAGATCGGATGCCATGTTGCGCACATGGTGGTACTACTCTTAGTAACAAATTTCTTTCGCATCACTCGTCAAACCACATTGTTAGTGGGGAGATGGCCTAGCCGATCGGGCATGATCAGACTCCGTGCTAACAAAGACGGTGGTATGTCGGTGCTAATGATCTCCCAATGAAAAATTGTATATGAAGTTCATATATTGAAAATTATTATGTTTTAACTCGATATTTGGATATTTTTGATTATGACTTGTTGTTTCTATGTGTTGACTTTTCTTATAATGTCATTCTATTTTGAAAGAGGACTTTTAGCTTTACATACTAGTACTATTCGACAGTACTAACGTCCCTTTTGCCGGGGGCGCTGCATCTTTAATGGATGTAGGTGGATCCATAGCGGGCGGCATTGATATTTGATAGCGGCACACTTTCTTCAGCTAACTTGGTGAGCCTCCTTCATTTCCGGGTCATGTATCTTTTGCTTCTCATGCACTGTGTTTTCAGGTATAGCCGTGGCCTTGTTGCCGGCATTTCTATATTACTCTTCTATTGTACTTAGAGCCTTCGTCGACATGTTGTGGATTGCGGTTGATGTTGGAAATTAAACTAGAAATGTTGGTATTTGGAAATCATGTTTTTTTTTATTAATTCTATAATCTCATAATATTTTGGAAATTATAAATGAACTTGCTAATGGGAATGAAAAGGTAGTTGTTAATAGAATCTTTTCAGTGTTTGAGTAATGGAGTACATCTCCTCTTTATTCATAGATGAGTTTGGGTAGAAGGTAATCTAACAGGCTTGCTCGGCCGGGTTCTCTCGGTTGAGCGCCGGTCGCGCTCCTCGAGGTTGGGGCGTGACAGTTTGTTCATCGTGAACGCAAGTGTAAGTTAATCATGTAAGTTAATTATGTTACTTTTGAGGTTACAAATATTTAAGATCATGAACTATAAGTACCAAGAGGGTGTGAAGGATTAGAAGCTAAAATAATCGAAGCAAATAAGTTTCATCGAAATGCCAAGTTGGGAATGTTATAACTCGTACTTTGGGGGTGATACTAAGATGATTAACATGATAAGGAGGTGATATTGTTAGGTATTCTATTCATATTATAGTCATGTGTTATGTTTTGAAGTCAAACGAGTTAGGAAACAAAAGTCGACAACAGTTTTCGCCAGTTACATTGATAATTTTACATAAACCTTACGTCTATTGTTACTAAGATTTCTCTTGATGTAATTGGATTTACAGGGTGATCCAACAACCAAATTAAACATATACAAGTCTAGTTTCCAACGCATTAAACCATTCGTCGATACAACATCGTAGTATACAGATATTCGCTTTTTCACAAAACTTCACAAGTAGCTCCCTTTGGGACCCACAAGTGCGGTTGAAGTTTATCTTGATATATAAAGCTGTAGCCTTCGTCTCTAAGGCTCACTTCGACCCAAATCAGACCTAAAAAGTCTATCAAGACATCCTAAATACATCCTTAGGGTTTTGAAGCAATTTCATCATCCGCAATTCAAAATCAAGACGCGAATACATCAACGCGATACTTACGACATAGGTAAAACTTTGCCATCCCCCTTTCTCCATATAACTCATTTTTTGGAAAAAGGTTTGTGGTTAATGAATCTTTTCAACTTTATATTTTACTTATACAAGCATAAGTCTGGTGTGGATAAAAGGGAACAAGGTACGGAAGCAAGAACACAAGAGGTATGAAGAGGTTTCGTTTTGTTTTCGGCATGATTTGGTTTAGCTATGTTCTAGCCTTTCTTCTTGATCTTTTAGGGTTGTTCAAGGGAAATATCAGCATGTATTGTATCCTTGTATATTATGGAATACCACATGTGAATTGTGGAATGAAATAGTTTAGGTTGGAATTTCAAAACACAATAAGAGCAAAAAGGCAATTCCCCATTTGGCCTATGCCATCTAGACTTTCGTTTGTTCCGTTCCTTTGATGTTTTATGTATACCTAAACCCCATATGATCCTAATATATTTATTTAAGATTACATAAGCTTAATTATCATCTGTTGATGCTTAGATTATTCCTAAATCAGATTTAGACTTTCATGTCACAAGTTCGCCACTATGAGTCGACATTATATTCACAATTTCGTTTTGTTGATCGTTTGACACTATTGTGGATAACTAGATCTCCTTTAGTTTGATGTTATCATATTGGCCGAGTATCCATTCCCGTGTATATTGTAGTGCTTGCTGTTGTTTTTGGGGATCATCAAGTATTAGGGGAAACTCTGCCGAAATTTTTGGAAATTCGAAGAGTTTGACAAATATTGAGTTCCTCGGTTTTAAATTGATTATAGAGGGATCCTAATGAGTTAATTCATCTTAGTATCTCATGTACATACTCAGTTTCGCCCTAAAATGGTGATAGGCTCCTCTGTCCAACTTATGGACAACGGGAGTCAGATTACGTTTGTGATTTTGTTCATGGTTTCCTTCATTATCTCTTGAGTCCATATGATGTTGACACATGCATTATGTCTCATACATGCTTACATTTATTATGCTTGAGGGATATATCCCACAACACCAGCAAGGCCAGTTGATTATATGCTGGGGGATATAGCCCATAACACCAGCCGGGCCTGTTAATTATATATTTACTTGCTTGGGTGGGGGGGGTTAACCCATAACACCAGTCAAGCATGTTATGTATGTGTATATATCTACAGTGTGCATTGCAAGACAATACATGAGGCTAGTTCAGCTTTACAGTTACTTGATGTCACGCCTCGAAACTGGGGAGCGCGACCGACGCTCAACCGAGTAAACTTGACGAGCAAGCCTATTAGATTTCCTTCTACCCAGACTCATCCATGAATAAATAGGATACATATTGTTGTTAATAAGACAATAAGATTGTCATATCTGCAATACCAATTTCTTACCATAAATTACTTTATTTTAAGTTCTCAAAACACACACACATCTTCATGGTTCAAAGTGGAACAAGTGATTTAATCACAACACAACTTGTTTATCATTCCCAACACCCATATAAAACCTACACTTAGTCTACAAAACCTCTAAAATACCGAAGAGTATAATGATAGTACTAACAACAAGGCTCCAGCTATACCTGAAAACACGATAACACATACTAAACAAAAGATGCACAACCCCGAAATGAGATGCGGGCTCACCAAGTCAACTAGGAAGAATGAGCACTATAATCACCGGTCAGTATCCTTCGCTGTGGAACCACCTGGATCCATTAAAGATGTAGCGCCCCCAGCAAAAGGGATGTTAGTACATATTGAATAGTACTAGTATGCAAACCAAACACAAATTTAAGAACTCGGAAATACAGTTTGCATATGATGAATCAAGGCAACAATAGAATAGAATAGATAGCCGTTTAAACCAAAGCAAGCTCATCAAGATCTCTCATTAACATTTATAGAATTAAAGATGATATCCTCTGTAACCATGTTCACATAAAGTGGCCCCGCCGCCTCACCCCAATGTATGCAGGTAGAGGTGTAAGCACAATACCAAATCTTGACTCAAGCGGCCCTGCCGCCTCACCCCAATGTATGCGGGTAGAGGTGTAAACAAAATACCCATTTTCACACAAGCGGCCCTGTCGCCTCACCCCAATATATGCATGTGGAAATGCATCAACGATACCAATAACTACACAAAGCGGCCCTGCTGCCTCACCCCAATATATGCGGGTGGTGGTGTAACCCCAATCACAAACTCTATACAATTTGGCATAATGGTTTTCCACATAAATCACGATTTGGAATCATAACACGTAGATACACAATCCATAATTTGGAACACATCCTCAATTTATAATACAATATGATAAGAGCATTTGAAACATGAATTGAACATATATCTTTGTCACAAAACTTATTCGGAATACTCAACTTGTAATAAATATCTTGGAACTTACAAGGATATTGAGGTTCCAATTCTTAAAGAAGAGTTTAGCCAACATACTTCAATTGAGCGTCCCTAAATTCTAAAATGTTTCGAAATTCTTAGCAACTTCAATCTATTTTAGAAATATAACAAGTTGAACCAAAATTGGGAAGATGTTCATGGTTCTAGATCATTTGAGCATTTTATCAAACACTAAGTGCGCATTAAGGTTTCAAGATCCTTTTATGGAGGATTCCATCATCCCACAACCCATTCCTTACCATTGTTAGTTCAACAATCTTCCTACACCCCTTTGATAACACATGCATGTAAAATAAACAACTCTCATGCCCAAAAATTATCTTGCTAATTACCCATTTTCAGATAATTTCAAAGGTAGGGGTTAGGGTGTAGAATCTTACCTCTGGGATGAAGACCTAGTGAATTTTCTTTGTTAGTCTTCAAGGATTTGAGCAAGAATTGAAGGACGATTTGTTGAGGATCACTCTCTCACTCTCAAAATGTCAGATTTTAGCTAAAAAATGGTACAAATCATCTATTTAATAAAGTAGGGTCGGGTTATAAAAACCCAAAAATGAAGCTCCGGAATAGGGTATGCGGTCGCATATGCGATCGCAAAACTGATATGCGGTCGCATATGCGATCGCAGAATTGGTGCCAAACAAATTGGAAAACAATCTGCCTGGGTCTGCATGGCCCGCAGACCTATTCTACGGTCCCGTAATGCACCACAGAACTGGTCTGTGGTCACATAATGCACCGTAAACTTTTCCCAAACTGCCTCGCCCCTGCTTCATTCTGCAACCATTATGCGGTCCGCAGAGTGATTCTGAGGCCGCATAGTAGGCCGCAGAAAATACATTTTTCTGCCCAAATGTTTCCTTCACTTTCCAGTGCATTGTTCAACCCAAAAAGTCCGAGCCATAGCGAGCGTGCGAGCTGCGAAGAATTTCTACAATCCTCAAACACATAAGCCTTGTCCGGCACCATGAAACATTAGTTTTCCTTCGCGAAATTTTACGGGACCGTACATTCTCCTCCACTTTGTATCATTCGTCCTCTAATGAGGGTCAAATTCCGTCATTAACATTCAGTGTAACTCAATTGTTAATTCATACACACTAGTAGTTTCAAAATTTGGCTAAGTCCCCCAAAACTTTCGCTAGAGTATACCTTGTAACTAGGCCTATCCACCTACCAGAAAACCCCAAAAACACATCCTAATAACATCTACATAATCCAACAACGTAACATAACATAAAACAACACCAATTGCGGCCTCACAAGCAATATATTACCAGAAAGGAACACCCTTAATGTCAATTTGTACAAATGATACATAATTCATAGAAGGTAATCCTTAGAATTTTCATAGAACACTACTTAATAAATACATGTCTATTCAAACAAATAAAGATACTTTTTCTTCATTTCTTTCTCGGCCTCCCAAGTAGCCTCTTCAATATGTTGGTTTCACCATAGCACTTTCACAAAGGCAATTTTTTTATTTCTTAACTTTCGGACTTGCCGATCAATAATAGAATCTGGAATCTCTTCATACGTCAATTCCGCATTAACCTCAATAGTCCCAACAAGAGCAATGAGTTTCAGATATCCAACTACTTTCTTCAACATAGACACATGAAACAACGGGTGCACTAATGACATCTCAAACACGTAAGCCTAGTCCGGCACCATGAAATATTATTTTACCTTTGCGAAATTTTACGGGGCGTTACACCTGATTTGGGGGACATAGCCCGTAACACCAAACAGGTACCAGTTCCGATAGTAGTTTAGTGTTAGCATAGTTTCAGCTTAACCTTCGGTTAAGTTCCAGATCAGTTGGTAGTTCAGACTTTTATTTAGCTTTCAGCTTATATTCAGATTTCCAGCATACATTCATACTTTAGTATACTTTACATATGCTTTCCACCATACATAATTTGCACATATCGTACTCGTGTCCTTTTCGAGGCGTTGCATTTCATGTCATGCAAGTACCGATAGATCAATATTTGAGTCACATCAGTAGGCCATCCACCAGCTGTTGGAGTCACTCCGCTTACTCCCGGAGTTAATTATCTTTATGTGTAAAGTCATCTAGTTCGGGAATGACGGGGTCATGTTCCATCCAATACTTTTTTAGTTTAGCACTCCTAGAGGCCTGTAGATATGCACCTGTACAGTTAGTATGTTTCTATATGTTAGATTTCCTTAGCCTTGTCAGCATTCCAGATTGTATAGTTTTTATAGGTTATGCTTATGCTTTAAAATTTTATCCGTTTATATTCATGACTAGTAGATAATCAATAAGTTTAGTGATGATCGACACCTAGTGTCAGTTATTCATCGTGACCCTAGGCTGGATCGTGACAAACATGGTATTAAAGCAATGTTAAGTCTTATGGTGTCTGCATGCTATGTCTAGTAGAGTCTTGTTTATAGATGTGTTTTGCAACACACTTATAGACTGGAGGCTACAAGATATTTAGGATTCTTCCTTTTATTTTCGGTCTATATTGTGCGATAGAACTGAGTCGTATGTATTCGCTCCTAATCTTTATCTTATTTATGTTCTCAGTGATGCCTATTAGTACTATATGGCATACGCTAGTCTCTAGTATGGGTCAAACCCATCGAAACATCATGGTTTCTATTGAGGAGGATCCGTCCGAGGATCCATATGAGTCATTTGTTTGAGTAGTTTCGATTCCGCCAACAACGAATGAGGTGAGAGGAGTGCGACCTCACCAAGGCCCTTAGTTTCATTATCAGGGCAAGTTGATCAGGTTATAAAAGGAGTGGTGTGGGGATTGGCATAGCCGGGTCACCCCCAGGCTAAAAAATATGTCAGGGTATTTACGGACACCAGCTCTTCTGACGAGCCAAATGGTTGTTACGCCAAGAGTATGAAGGTGGCTGATAAGGATGTGAGGATACCGCTTCGTAGTGTGTTTGATCAAAGCTCTCATATAGGATCGAGGCAGGATGGTTAGAGGTACATTAATCTCTCCACTAATATTTCTTACATTATGAACTCAGGTGGAAACTTATTATTTATTATACAAGAATGAATGTTATTCCAGGAGCAATAGACTGTGATTGTAAAATGTAAAGGGGGGACCAGAGTAGAAGTAACGGGACTACAACACTACTCTAGCAGGCTAATAAGATATGGGTTTTAGTTCAATTTACAGAGAAGACCTTGGCAAAATTTACATAGGTCTTTAAGAGTTAAAATTAGAGGACTAAGGGAGGAGAGAGGAGTGATCTAGCACCTTAATAAGTTAGAACTCTGATGGATCTAATGCCCTAGGGAGGAAACTGTGGATAGTACACGACATTTTGCGGAAGTTAGAATAATGGAATAGAAAGTTAAGAATTCGGTTAATAAGTTTAAAACCTGAAGGTGTCAGTGCCTAGAAGATTGATTAACAGACTCATAGGTGACGAATGGATTAGGAAGTAGTTTTAAGAAGGGAGGGTGTCCTAACCCCATGAGAGCCCGATAGTTGTTTCATTGGAGTATAGCCCAGAAAGGTATATACATTTAGAATTGCTTAGTATGTCATGTAGATCTGGCAAGTTTAAACATTCAAGGGCTAATGTTTCTAAGGGGGAGAGGGAGGATGTTACATCCCACTTTTTCGTACGTTAAAGTTTCATCGTAAGTTAATCGACCTAAGATTGGGAATGAGATTACTTTTGAGGTTATACATATTTATGATATTTATAACTAGTGATAGGTAAGTGTTGTGAAGTTCAGAGGATAAACAATCGAAGAAAATGAGTTTCGTTGAAGTTAGACATTTTGGGATAAAATACGGTCAAAGCTATAATACTCCGTATTTATAGACTAGGGTCATACAACGTACCACATGACAATGATAGTAAGGTATATAAAGTATGTTAAATTAGTATTTTGAGTGAATTAGGATGAGATTCGGCTGTCATTCTTAAGATGAACATAATAGGGAATCAATAAAGGACTTAGATTTATACATACAGGATAAGCAGGGAGAGAGTAACCTGGGGTTGGGTAGTAGACCTCAATAATAATGAACCAAAGTAAGTGTAATGGTATAATATAACCTGCAAATATGCAAAAATGCCATAAGACCATTGAGGATATGAAACGAAATATAGCAATAACCGTAAATTCGACAAAGTACCAAGCAAAAAACTCCAGTACACCTATAAATGCCCGGAGGGATAGTTTGTCATAGTTATGATACGTTCACAAAGTGATGCTTAGAATGATTGAAAGTACAGTATAAAACTATTCATAAGCTTTATAGGTTATGAGACTGATAACCACATTAGTCAACATTTGAGGACGAATGTTCCAAAGGGGGGAATGACGTTACACCCCATGTTTTCCTGTGTAAAAGTACGTCGTAAGTCGGTTGATGTATGCTCGGAAAGTAGATCATCTTTGAATGTACATAGAGTAAGTTAATCATGTTACTTTAGAGGTGACAAATATTTAATACCATGAACTTCAAGTACCAAGATGCTAAACAAATCGAAGAAAATAAGTTTTGTCGAAATGGCAAGTTGGGAATGTTATAACCCATAGTTTTGGAGTGATAATAGGGTGATTAATATGATAAGGAGGTGGTATTATGAGGTATTTTAGTCATATTATAGTTGTGTGTTAATTTCGAAGTCAAACGAGTTAGGAAATAAAAGTGGACAAAAGTTGTCGCAAGTTACATTCATAATTTTACCTAAAATTTAGGTCTAAGGTTACTTAGATTTTCTCTTAATGTAATTGGAATTACGGGGTGATTGTAAAGCCTCATTACAATTTCCTAATGATTTAAAATTTTAAAGTGCGCCAGTGGTATTTGAGGATAGCGTATACGAGTATTAAAGGAGACCTATGGGAAACAATCACATCATTTTGGAATGAAAATATATGTTTAAGGTGTGTTGGATCATACAAAGTAGTTTTGTGAATGACAAGAATTTGTGTGGAACAAGTTGGATACATTAAATAGAAAGGATGTCTCAATTAGCACAAGACCCGACTTCAAACGAATGCCACTATGAAAATATAATAACTTAGGCGGTGCTATACCTACCGCTTTGAGTCTAGTTTGCAACGCATCAAACTGTTTGTCATTTGGATATTTCTATAGAACGTTATGGCCATTTTACTAGACCTATGCCATATGCGCGCCCAGATGCGTGACCACGCTTATAAGGGAGTTTCTGGCTTATGTGCGTTGCCAAATGTGCGGTCACTTGACAAGGTGCGCGGCCGCGCACGTAGAAGCCCTATAAATACCTCCAAGGCCGAGTAGAGAGAGGGGTTAAGTCATTTCTTTGAGTTAGGTCTTGCATATCAAGGGGAACCCATCCTATACTTCCCTCCCATGAACCAAGGTAATGTTTTTGGAGTAATTTGGAGTTGATTACTAATCCTAAACACTTATATTAACTAGGATTAATCTTGAAGATCCAAAGAAATCCATTCAAATCCCCAAATTGTTCAAGAACACTACAAGTTGGAATTTTCAAGTGTCTCACTACCAGAGGTATGTATACCATCTCTAACTACTCTATGGTGATTATTTATGTATGAAATATATTTTAGGACTTATGGGATTGTTATTTGAAGCCATAAGTTCTTAACCTGGGTTGTGTTGGTGTTGTATAGATTGTAAAATGGTTTAATTAATGGGATTGATGGTTAGGGTGTGAATTGTGGGCATGCATGTGCTAATGGAAGTAGTGGATGGCCTAGAGACGATGGTAAAGTGAATCATTGGTATGAAAGGTTGTTGTTAGGTGAAGGAATTCCATTGAAGGAGGTTGTTGAAAGATATTCATGTTAGATGTGTGATAAAAAGTCTAAATGACTTAAAGTAAAGAAATAAAAATAATAGTTGTACAAATGTATTGCATTGTTGTAGATTGAAGTTATTTAGTGTGGTGGACAATCATAGTACTATTAAGGGGCGAATTGCAGGTATGATGGCTAAACTACTCTCTTAGAATAGAATTCCATGATGTTTCCGCAAGTTTCAAGTATGGCTCGCTCAAGTTCCTAATAAATCCGACTATTCCAAATGAACCTTGTGTCAATATATATATATATATATATATATATNATAGTTGTGTGTTAATTTCGAAGTCAAACGAGTTAGGAAATAAAAGTGGACAAAAGTTGTCGCAAGTTACATTCATAATTTTACCTAAACTTTAGGTCTAAGGTTACTTAGATTTTCTCTTAATGTAATTGGAATTACGGGGTGATTGTAAAGCCTCATTACAATTTCCTAATGATTTAAAATTTTAAAGTGCGCCAGTGGTATTTGAGGATAGCGTATACGAGTATTAAAGGAGACCTATGGGAAACAATCACATCATTTTGGAATGAAAATATATGTTTAAGGTGTGTTGGATCATACAAAGTAGTTTTGTGAATGACAAGAATTTGTGTGGAACAAGTTGGATACATTAAATAGAAAGGATGTCTCAATTAGCACAAGACCCGACTTCAAACGAATGCCACTATGAAAATATAATAACTTAGGCGGTGCTATACCTACCGCTTTGAGTCTAGTTTGCAACGCATCAAACTGTTTGTCATTTGGATATTTCTATAGAACGTTATGGCCATTTTACTAGACCTATGCCATATGCGCGCCCAGATGCGTGACCACGCTTATAAGGGAGTTTCTGGCTTATGTGCGTTGCCAAATGTGCGGTCACTTGACAAGGTGCGCGGCCGCGCACGTAGAAGCCCTATAAATACCTCCAAGGCCGAGTAGAGAGAGGGGTTAAGTCATTTCTTTGAGTTAGGTCTTGCATATCAAGGGGAACCCATCCTATACTTCCCTCCCATGAACCAAGGTAATGTTTTTGGAGTAATTTGGAGTTGATTACTAATCCTAAACACTTATATTAACTAGGATTAATCTTGAAGATCCAAAGAAATCCATTCAAATCCCCAAATTGTTCAAGAACACTACAAGTTGGAATTTTCAAGTGTCTCACTACCAGAGGTATGTATACCATCTCTAACTACTCTATGGTGATTATTTATGTATGAAATATATTTTAGGACTTATGGGATTGTTATTTGAAGCCATAAGTTCTTAACCTGGGTTGTGTTGGTGTTGTATAGATTGTAAAATGGTTTAATTAATGGGATTGATGGTTAGGGTGTGAATTGTGGGCATGCATGTGCTAATGGAAGTAGTGGATGGCCTAGAGACGATGGTAAAGTGAATCATTGGTATGAAAGGTTGTTGTTAGGTGAAGGAATTCCATTGAAGGAGGTTGTTGAAAGATATTCATGTTAGATGTGTGATAAAAAGTCTAAATGACTTAAAGTAAAGAAATAAAAATAATAGTTGTACAAATGTATTGCATTGTTGTAGATTGAAGTTATTTAGTGTGGTGGACAATCATAGTACTATTAAGGGGCGAATTGCAGGTATGATGGCTAAACTACTCTCTTAGAATAGAA
>AWOL01S0134510.1:0-10017 GCA_000715115.1 Nicotiana otophora
TATATATATAACGACCCATCGGGTCGTTTAGAGTACTAGCTCCCTTTTCTGTGTTACGAGACTTTTTATAGCTTAATTTGATGATTTATGATTTTTGACTTTAAAATGACTAGAGTTGACCACTGCCAACATTTTTTGTAAACGACCTCGATCTATATTTTGACGATTTCGATAGGTTCGTATGATGATTTTGGACAGGTACATGTTTGGTTGGGGTCTCGGGTGACTCGAGGCCATTTCGGCGTGTTATGTGAAAAGTTAGAAAATTGAGTTTAACTTTGAAAAGTCTTTAGTTTTAATGATCGATTCTTGAGTTTTGATGTTATTTTGATGATTTGAGCTTGCGAACGAGTTTGTATGATGTTATTACACTGTGTGAATATCTGGATTGAATCCCGAGGGACTCAGATGAGCCATTCTGGGCTCGCTCATAGGCTCTCGGCCATAGTAGGCTCGGTATATAACTTACCATCTGATTAGGGGATACCCAATAGGGGCCGGACCACCGATTATAGCTTGATGGTGGTAAAAATACTGTAATACTACCCAATAGGGGCCTGCCCACCGATTATAGCTCGATGGTGGTGAAAATATTGTAAAACTATATATATATATAAAAAAACTCTCTGTTCTCTTGACTGAAAGAAGTCAATACTTAACTGAATATAAAGTCCCGATAAGGGAGAATATTATAACTTATGAGACTAGGATAATGTTCATAAATTCATGAATATGAACTTCTCTTTATGTCTCGTTATCAAACACATGTTGTTACGGGATCATGCTAAAATGAAGGAAAGGTTTACCCTGAACATACCTTATCACAATCTATCCAATAACCATGTTAAACTCGTCTCGTTGCACAACAACGATAATAATACTATCATCAAGTTATGGAAGGTACAACTATCGCACAATGAACGACAAGCTTATTTTATAATAAAACAGGAAGCATCTCCCTTATAATCTTTACTTCCTCCCAATTCGACCTAACACCACCAACAACAAGAAAACAACAATAAAAATATGTATACATCATTTTCCAACCCTATATCCATCACAAAATATCACAAAACAGCCCACACACCCCAATCAGTTCATACACTAGTAGTGTCAAACAACCCAAAAATGTAACGACAAACGACCGGCCAACCACCCTGCATTATGTGGTGTTTATCCATACCCCTTTTCCCCCCAAACTCTATAAAAATAGTACCAAAAGAGACAACCCAACAACAACATGAAACAGCCCACAAAACAGTCCCACGCGTTCAACAACTCAAAACTGATTTTTCAGTTTACTAAAACACGTTTCGACTTGTCTTTTATTTAAAATTAAGCAACACAACTGTCACAACCCAAACCGATGGGCCGCGACGGGCATCCGGTACCTTACTCAACCGAGTACCAATATAACGTATCTTTTTGTATTATACTATCATAAATAACTGAGCCGGAGAGGCTGCCGTGAGATAGGTAGAATACAACATGTAATACCAACTTATACATAAGACATATGGACCTCTAAGATCAAAATAACCACTCGTACACTGAACATAGGCCGACAAGGCCATACAATCCTTTACGTACATGACATCTATCTACAAGCCTCTAAGAATATATAATTGTCATAAAGGTCGGGACAGAGCCCCGCCATACCAAACAATACATATCTAAATCATACTGACCAAACAAGCAACTTCAGAGCAAATGTAGTGCACCAACATCTTCCGCTGAACTGATCGCCTACTTAGAGGACTCTCGACTTGTCTATCGAGACCTGCGGGCATGAAATGTAGCGTCCCCAGGCAAAAGGGACGTCAGTACAAATAATGTACCGAGTATGTAAGGAATGAAAATCAGTAAATAATAGACATGAGAGAAATATGGAGTAAAAGACTCGACATGTATGCCTGCATAGCTCTGTGAATCATTTTATTTTTATAATGTCATGCATATGCATATAAATGTCATACCGTGCATAGGAATATGTATTCATAACATCATCATGCCTCTGAGGGCATCCCATCATATCATTTCAGCCACTGTGGGCAAATCATCAACGTATACCAGCTGATCAGGTGGTGGTGCGTCTATAACGCCATAACTTTTTCCTATATCCCATATACATATAATACATGCGTATTTAATGCCATCTGGTCATGGGTCAATGTACATATATACATTCATGAAATGCATAATAAACACATTACTTAAGATTTCTCGGAATATCATAAAATCAATATGCCTTTCAGATAAACTTTATCAAATACGTATTTTTCTGAGACCCATGAACAGAGGATATAATAATAATTCACATGGGGAATCAAGAATATAGACACCCCTAGTATTTCTATGAATAGAGTCATTTATGAAAGTTGTGTATTTTGCTCGTTTCGTTTGTATCATTTGGATCATGACAAAAAGAAAGAAGGGATAACCTTAACATACCTGAACCGATTCTCTTGACATTTCCTCTAACATACGTCTTGTACGAAAACACGTAACGACAGATCGAAATAGAAAAAATCTGTTAGCAATCTTAGCATCCAACGTTGCTGGTCCATGGAGATTAAAACTAATACGTTGATTTCATGATTCTTAAGATAATGACTAATACGTTGTTTTCATGATTCTCAAGATAATGACTTATGTTGCTTTCAGATTCTTAAGTTGGAGATGTTTTAAATATGGAATGGTGGCTTAACAACATTCCTTTACCTTTAGTCTTGCCACCTACTTAATAATGACTTAAGAGTCATATATATATTTGGGTGGCTTGCTGCCACGTTAAGGATGATATCCTTATCCAATAATTAAACACCAATCATCTTAATTAACAGTTAATCTCCCACTAAAATTAATAATTATCCGATTAATCACATAATTAAGAATTATCTCAAATTACTTAAAATACTACTCACTTTTAACATACCTTATACACCTCACTATCATGGTCATGTGGTACCTTGTATGGCACTAGTCCATAAATACCAGGTATTTTAGCTCGGGCCGTATTTTATCCCAACATGATAAACTTTGACGAAAATATTTTTTCTTTGATTTGCTTACCCTCTCACCTTCATGAATTTACTCATCACTTATTTGAAATAGCATAATGCTTATAATCTCAAAATAATCTCATTCTCGAACTTACGTCGATTAGCTTACGACGAAATTTTTAACATACGAAAATGCGGGATGTACCATCTTATTTTCGAGCTTCTATTAATTTACTTATGGCGTACTTTCACGTATGAAAACATGGTGTGTAACATCATTCCCCCCTTTAGAATATTCGTCCTCGAATGTTGACTGATACACTTATCATTTACATAACATATGTCTTCTGAATACTTTAATATACTCCTTGCCATTTAGGCAACTGTTCTTTGAATAAATCCAAAGGTCAGGGCATTCCCCCCTCCTCTTTAGGCCTCTTTCTCACACTACGGTCTGTGATCGGAATTCTTCCAATCTCGTAACTCTTGCTACCTTCTGCCATGGAGCCTGTAGGACATTTTCCTTGCATATGCTCCTATGCGAATCTTCCCTTCAGCTTTTAGCCAATCTTTAGGCCTCACTTTGGGAACATATACAGAACTTGATAAGATGCCCTTCTGGGAATCTATAAGTGTATTGAAGTTCTTCGGTTGGTACTTTGTCGAACTTACAAATATTGCCATATCTCATTTCTTACTTTGTAACTTCTATCCATCCATTGTTGATTTACCTCAATGTTGATCTACAATCTACCACTGATATCTTGAAACTTCTTATGTAAAACATTGCCACTAGGGCTTACGTTGCATCGAGGAATATTCGAAGTGATTTTCCGGATCCACCTAGCGGCGATACTGCACTTCAACATTCGTACTTGATAGTATCCCAATGTGACTCACTTACATGGGTATTTTAATCCTGTACAATTCATGAAATCCTTTCAAATCATCACTCAATCGAAGGTCCAAACGTCATCCTTCATTTATCACAAGTATACCCTTATTTTACTACCAGGGCAATATTCCATCTCTTTTAAATGCTATTAGTCTTAGATTCCTTTGAGTTCATTCAAGCTATACTGAGCTTTCTATAACTTAGAGAAACCATCAGCTCTCTTGTTTTCATAGGCTTAATCCCAAGGACTTATCCATTCTCATCACTTTCTCACTCTCCCTTTCTTATCCTTACTCCTGTCTTCCTAAAACCTTGTCGCTTTACCATACTTTAGCTTGCGACCTACACATATCTAGTTATACTACACGCAACCTTCTTTCAACTTGCTTGCACTATAGATTTTCTTGTGTTATTTTGGAACATCAAACGAGACATCACATCGTCTCAAACTCTTCTTTACTCTTTTAATTAGGCCTCTCGGTACCTAGAAACCATAGGCTGGAAGATATATACCACTGACGAAGCCGTTATCATTCCTGGATACTGAATCCCAATGCTTCTAGCCTTCTATCTGAAGTATGGACTATTCATGATCTTCTGCATTTGAGTATCTCGTACGTTGTTCACCTTTACCTTACTTACCTTAAATTCTCGCATCACATCTTCTATCTCTTTCATGACCTCCCTTCAACATAGGTATAATTCACATCCGCGACTTGAAGCTCTATTATAATACTTGCATCCCTGGTGCATACACACTCCTATGGGAGCCTCATTTGACTTCTTATGAGGCTGGTACTCTTCTAACTGACTTTATCGTAGACCATTATAGAATATGGCTACTATACTATATCTCTTGTACCTCTGATATTAAGAGCGATCCTGTAATATTCTTAATCACGATTTCTATAATTTTCTGGGTCCAATAATCATACTCCTGATTTACTTCGTTGTTGTAACTCTTTAGTTTCCTCTTCCTTCTGTTTAGCCTTTATGTAGGTTTAAGCTATCTTCTGATCTGTGGCTCACGATATTAGTTATTACTTTAGCCTTTCATGGGCGCTATGGAATATCCATGATACAATTTTCTGATAATTCAATCCTTTGTCTATGCCCTAAGCTCAATTCTTTCTTTTAACTTGTACCGGAGTCTTCTACGGCTGTATGAATGTCAATATATATGGTGCATGGATTTCACTCTGAAGTTTTACGTGCATAATCCCTTTTGTTCTCTCTGAGCTTCTTTTAAACGTAAGCTATTACTTTTCCTGGTCTTTCTGCCCCTCTGTTGCGTGTATACTTAGCTTATCTTAGTTCCCACGCATGCCGGAATTTTCGTGCAACTCACATGGTCTCGAATATTACTTTTGATTTTTCTTCCCGTTCCTTAGACATGGTAGGTGCCACTTTCTCATGGAGTGCATACAATGTTATAGTGAGACTGTTTTTACATGACCATTTCCTCTTTAGGTCACAGTGCTTAGGTCAAAGCTTTCTTCCTTATTTCCTCAGCTAGTCTTTCATTGTAGTACTTAGGAAGACCTTCTGACTCTTGTGAAGCTGTGAGCTTATTACATCGTGTACTTGACGAAATTTTTGATGTTCTTCCTTGCCTATAATGATCCGTAGTTACTTTTTTCCACGCCCTTGTGCTTGTAGTGTTGCTCCTGAACTGAAGTTTTGTCTGTCTTCCCAGTGAGACTATCTTTTATTTTTATAGCATTCATACGGTACCTTTAACTACCCTGACTCCTATCTGAATATTTCTCAAGTATTACAATGTCATATCTGCGAGACTGAATTCCGCATGTTAGGGTTCACTATGTTTATCTTACACGATTTGTTGATTTGCCTGTATCCTCTTGTTTAGCCATAACTAGGCTCTTTCTGAATCAACTGCTAACTATTCATTGGCCCATTCTCATATCAATATTCCGCGTAATCATTCTTGGGTTATTTCCTTTGTCTTAACTTACGTCTCGCACTAGCTCCTTCTCTATCAATAACATCTCGGGCAGGAACCCTTACTTTCTCTACTTGACATCGTGCTTGCATAATGTTCTGTAATCGTAGCATATCTGTAGGACTTGGGTAAGTGCACACTCATTCCTTTATCATTTTTTCCCGCATTCTTCCTTTACCATTCCATAATTACTATAACCATTTAATTCCGACTTCATGCCACATTACTCCATATTCTCCCCTTTAAGGGAGTACTAAAATTTAGTGCTACGACGATCTGCCTATAGATGTTTTAACTCTTCATCTTTGGCGTATTTTCACATCATCGATGATCCTTACTCGCCTCGCGGTAATTCTTCTGTACCAAGGATAACAGATTTCCTTATTCGTGAGGGTGACACTTAGTATAACTGACACATACATCCCCTTAAGCTTAACTTTGTTCGCCTTGCTTGCTTTTGGGAAGCGTCTTCCTAAATGACCTTTAAAGGGTATTGTTCTCTCGTCCATTCTATTTTCGCCGGAACAAACAACACAAGAAAGTATAAAATTTGAAACAACGTTTTAGCAACAATTGAAATATTGTTGGCTAAAATGGATAAATGGCAACAACTCGATAAAATTGTAGCTATAGCATGGATATTTTGGCAACAATATTTTCTTGTTGCCAAATATGTTAATTTTGTTGTCATATTCTATGGTTTAGATAATAAACTTTAAAATTTTAAAAATGACAATGACGTTCTAGCAACAACTACAGTATTGTTGCCGAATTTTAATAAATGACAACAACTAATTTTAATTGTTGCAAAAAATAAAACTTTTAACATAATAAAGTTAAATTATAAATAGAATTGGCAACAATAAAGTTTTTTTGTTGGAAATAAACATTATTTTGACGTACGTGGGTTGTGGCCTAAAACTTTGATTTTCCGCCAAAATCGAACGCGGCAAACCTTTTCACTTTTTTCGATTTTTTAGCCCACTCACTAATAACCATTCTGGCTAGGGTTTTTCTTGTCAGATCGACTTGAAAGAGCTCCTCCCCTGCTGTGTCCTCTTTGTTTCGTGTTGCGGTTGATCGGAGAAGAACCGGTAAGAATTCAATCTTTAATTGCTTTACCCGACTGCTTCACTAAATTATGGAAATACCAATGTTTGTGATTGTCTTTTATCATTGAAGTACTTAATGGGTATGGGTATCTTAAAATTTTCTATGCCAGAGAAGGATTTGCAATGCTTTCTCCTCTAATTCCTTATGCTACAGAAAGAAACTTTGCATAGGTTTTTCTTTTATTGTTGTCTAATTTGTTGTTCCTTTTTTTTCAATTCATCTTCTGCTAACGTTTTTATACATGTTCTCTGCATAATAACAGAATGAATCTAGTACTGAACACGAAAGTTTTTCTCTGTTATTCGTGAAAATTTGATAGGTAAAACTATAAGTTATCAATTTGATCAATTTCCAAAGGCCATCATTTCGAGGTTATCAATTTATGTTTAGTGTAGATAATTATCTTTTTAATTTAATAAACAATTTGATTGTATAAATATCTCTCATTAGATAAAAAGTAAATAAAAGATATGTGAATAACTTATCCTTTCATGTAATCAGTTCAATTTTATGTTTCTTACCATTCAATTCTACGACCTTGTGAGGGGAAATTGGAAGCAGAAATAAGCCATGGTGTCAACTAAAAATTTATGTGAACTATTGTTTCCTCGAAGAATTCCGCAATATGATATTAAATTGAAGATCAATAATTTCACACTTCTAGTTTTAAATACCAATTTCAGGAGAAGTTAACCCAGAGGATTGATAAGGATATGTTTAGTCCTACAGATGCTTGGATATTGGTGAACTCTGACCTAGGACCACTTGTTTGCTACCCGAAATTCTTGCTTGTAGAGCAGATAAAATCCTTTTTAAATAGTAATCTTTTCTGTTATGTTTAAAGTCTCAAACTCAATGCAGAGAATGGATGAGCGAAATAAAACCAATAAGGCAAATCAAGAAATGAATCATATTTGCGGCAGAAAATCATTCCAGGCAATATCTTTTAAACATGTAACATATGTCTTTATTTTTACGAGTTTTGGTTATTCTTGATTTAATAACATAATTTGATTTGTTTTGGTAGAGAAATAAAAACACTGGAAACGAGCCAAACTTACAGAAATTTTGGGAATTGACTCACATGAAGAACGGACATTGGGTTAATGATGCCTCTGCTGAATTAAATGTACATGTGACACTTTTATCTTTATTCCTATAATATCAGTTTATAAAAATAAATATTGAAGGTTAAAGCCTGTAAAAGTTTTTGTAGGATAAGGTGAACGAATATATTGCTGAACAAATTCAAGAAATTGAAGAGGATACCGATTTGGACCCGATTGTTAATGCTGCATTTGTGAAAGTTGTTGGAGAAACGTCAAGTTATTGTCGGGGTCAAGGATCGGGAGTTAAGTCAACAAGTAGGAGATCCATGAATAGAATTCAAGAGAAACTGCAAGCACAACAAAAAGAGGCAGAAGAAGAACGTCGTAAATGAGAGAGTGTAGAATGCCAGCTAAAAGAAGTACAGAAACAACTTGAGGAGGAGCGAAAAAATCGAGAATCCATGGTGCTTGACCAAAAATTGTTAAAAGAGAGCATCATGGCACTAGCATCCCATATATTAAGTACTGAAGTATTTTATTATTTACTTTTGATCCTAATAATATTTCTGTAACAATAAAAAGTGGTAGCATGTTGCTAGCATTGCTCTAAACACAAGAAAATAGATAATATCTAATTGAAACATAGCTCTAGAATTGTTCGCAAATAAGTGTTTAGCATACATACTTGTAAAGTAAAAATCACTCACGTACTAAACTAGTAAATGATACCTTATTACTTACATATGATCCACAAAATAACACCACAGGGCATACCTGTACTGATTAATTACTTTTGTCACTCTCACTATTTCTGTTTCTGACTCGTTCCCATATCATTCCTTTGCACTGATTTTTACGATAAATTAAGTTATGTAGTTTTATTATGTTTAACAGAATGAAGTTTCTGGTGGAATTCTCAATATTATTTCTAATTTAAGTGGTTCAAATGAGGCAAGTCTTTGAAGACTTATGGATAACATTACGGTAAGAAACTTTGTCTAACTCTTGTAAAAATAAATTCGTTGGTTGATATTGTTCAATATCATATTTGTATTATAGTTTTCAGTTACAATTTATTTAGTTCTCTGTCATTTGAGTTCAAAATCATCAAATTGAGCTATTATGACCATAACATGTTATGCTTTCTGTGCTCTTTTATGTGAGATGCACAATAATGGATGCTAAGTTAAATAGAAATACAAGAGGGTATAATGATATTATTTTATGAACAGTCCCCCCAGTCTTTACAAATTACAATTGCACATTGTAATCACTACAACGGAGAAAGAGCATGGTTTTGCTTAATAGTTTAATAAAAAAAAAAATTGGAGTGCCTTGAAAGTTACTTGGAATTGTTATTTGTCCTGGTCCTGGTACTGAAAAATTGATTAGTCAGGCCCTCGAATATTTGGGCCACTACAAGTCTAACAATCATATATAGTACATGATAGGATTTCTATAGTAGGTAGTTAGCTTTCCTCTTTTATGTTACACGGTGCAAGTTCTTACTTGATAATTTCTTAGCTTTAGCTTTGGTTATAAGAATCTTTTTATATCATTTATTGGTGCCCAATTTTTTCTTATTTTGATCTGTACTTGTGTACTTTATAATTTTATTTTATAAAAAATATAATTATAATTTATCATCTTTTGCAGGATAAAGATGAATAAACCAACATAGCTGACAATATGATTCATCTAATGCTCAAGCTACTATAAGAAGATTTACTTTTGGGTTGTTATTAGATTAGAAATTATGACCCTGTAGGTGCTCTTGTTTTTATTTTTAAGTAAGAACATGTGTTTTAGNGTAGGATATCTATAGTAGGTAGTTAGCTTTCCTCTTTTATGTTACATGGTGCAAGTTCTTACTTGATAATTTCTNATAGGATTTCTATAGTAGGTAGTTAGCTTTCCTCTTTTATGTTACACGGTGCAAGTTCTTACTTGATAATTTCTTAGCTTTAGCTTTGGTTATAAGAATCTTTTTATATC
>AWOL01S0134540.1:4330-14578 GCA_000715115.1 Nicotiana otophora
CAAATGAAAGTTAGTATGCCAAACTGTGTGAGAAAAACTCAATATGCTTAATACTCTTAATTTCTCATATGTGTATCTAAATTCTTGATTGAAAATGTCTTATTGTTGATAATCTATAAACATGGTTAGAAGTGAAATAAGTGAATTGGGGATGCCCATATGTGTTTTAACTAATGTTATGCTTTGTAAGTAGTTTGAATGTGTTTTGTCTTCTTACATATTCTTGGGTGGAAATTGTGTATTGCCCTTTTCTATGCCCATACCCATTGATTGTTCCCTATACCCATAAATTTTCTATAGAAAGGGAAGATCTCGAGAACCCAACTTCCTCCAAGGTCTCTCCATCATCCAAGGTAAGTTCTAATGTTGATTCTAAGTTTATTTCAATTCACCAACACCTTATTAATATGCATAAACCATTCAAATAATTAGGTATTCGATTGAGACATTGTTGTTGAGAAAACAAACCCTAGAACTCGAATTCAAGATGATTGAACATTCACCCCATAATTGATTATAGCGTTGGATTAATGATTATAGACTCTAAGTTCATTATATACGAGTTGATGGGTTTGATAGAAAAGCATGAACGGTTATAGGATTGGGTTGTTGTGTAGCTCCCCAAAACATTTTGAAGTACTTAAGCGCTATTAAGAAAGTTCATGTGTGCTAATCATATTATTTTGTGTGCAAGCGAGGACTATTAATATGATGGATATAAATTTGATATGATAAAAAGTGTACGAGACATATTATAAGTGATGCGGGTTCTAAGGAGAGCCCTAAGTCTAAGTCAAGTTGGAAATTACATGATAGACTAAAGTTCCGAATGAGTACCCACAAGACCAAACTTTGGACAAGCATATATATATATATATAAGGAGTTATGTGATGAACAACCTTTCAACTGAAAGACCTTTGAGTCTAGCTTCTAACGCCACAAACCATTTGTTATTTGGACTCAGCTACCAGAAGTTATGACAAATTTACCAAAGGCTGGCAGAATGGGATTCTGCGACCAATTCTATGACTGCAGAATGGTCACAGAACTGACCGGGTTAGCCCAGTTCTGGCCACCAGTTTTGCGGTTCATTGTGCGGACCGCATACCCGTTCTGCAGTCCATTATGCGACCGTAGATCTGAGTTTGGAGAGTTCATTTTCCTATTTTTATAAACCAACCCCATTTTCATAAATAGCCTTTGGGGCTCATTTTGAAGACAAAAACCTGATAGTTTTAGAGAGAAGTCAGAGTTTTTTAGAGAGAGGAAGAAGCTCAAGTGCTTTGTTCATTGATATCTTGTCCAAGCTTTGAAATCCAACAAGGAAATCTCACAAGATCTTCACTCAAGAGGTAAAGACCAAACCCGAGTCTTCAATTTTTAGTTTGGGGTAAACGATGGGTGATGGAGAGTATGATTCTTGGGTGTAAGAGTATTATTTATACATGCATGTACTAATAAGCTTTCTAGGAATATTGTTAAGATCAAATAAGTAAGGATTGGGTTGTGAAGTGAAAACAATTCTTGTGGAAGAACCTTGTAACCAATTACCACACCTAGTGTTTGATAACATGATCGAATGCACTGAGACAAAGAATATCTTCCTAATTATGCTTTACTTTTGTTATGTTTCTAATTACATTGAAGTTCCTAGGATTTCCGAAACATTTTAGTAATTTAAGAAAAGTTCAAAGCGAGGTATGTTGGCTGAACTACTCTCTTAGAATTGAATTTCATGATGTTCCCGTAAGTTTCAAGTATGGTTGGTTCAAGTTCCTTATTCTCATATTCTGAGTTGTTCCCAATAAATTAAATCATCCTGAGTAAGCAAAGGGTCGAGCATTATGTATTAAAATGTGTTCTGAATGATCCTATCGCATTATGTTATCCTTCGGGAATGTATTCAAGAATGATATGTGTGTTAAAATGTTAAGGATTTGAGTCATGTTTCAAATGAAATCTATATGCCAAACTGTGTGGCAAAACTCAATATGATTAAGATTCTTAATTGCTCATATGTGTATCTAAAGTCTTGATTTGAAATGTTTTATTATTGATAATCTACAAAGATGGTTGGAAGAGAAATAAGCGAATTGGGGATGCCCATATGTGGCTGTTTTAACGAATGTTATGATTTGTAAGTAGTTTGAATGTGTTTTGTCTTCTTACATATTCTTGGGTTGAAATTGTGTATTGCCCTTTTCTATACCCATACCCATAAATTGTTCCCTATACCCATACCCATAAATTTTCTATAGAAAGGGAAGATGTCGAGAACCCAACTTCCTCCAAGGTCTCTCCATCATACAAGGTAAGTTATAGTGTTGATTCTAAGATTATATCATTTCACCAACACCTTATTAATATGGATAGACCGTTCAAACCATTAGGTATTCGATTGAGACATTGTTGTTGAGAAAAGAAACACTAGAACTCACATTCAAGATGATTGAACGTTCACCCTCTAATTGATTATATCATTTGATTAATGATTACCGACTATAAGTTCATGAGATACGCGTTGATGGGTTTGATTGAAAAGCATGAAATTTATAGGTTTGGGTTGTTGTATAGCACCCCGAAAATTTTTGAAGTACTTAAGCGCTATTAAGAAAGTTGATGTATGCTAATTATATTATTTTCTGTGCAGACGAGGACTATTAATATGATGGATTTAAATTTGATATGATACAAAGTCTACGATACATATTATAAGTGATGCGGATTCGAAAGAGAGCCCTAAGTCTAAGTCAAGTTGGAAATTACATGTTAGACTACAGTTCCAAATGAGTACGCACAAGACCAAACTTTGGATAAGCATATCTACATATATATAAGGAGTTATTTGATGAATGACCTTTCAAATGAAAGACCTTCGAGTATAGTTTCTAACTCCTCAAACCTTTTGTTATTTGGACTCACCTACAAGAAGTTATGATAAAATTACCAAAGGCTGACAGAATGTTATTCTGCGACCAATTCTGCAACCGCAGAATGGTCGTAGAACTGACTGGTTTAGCCCAGTTCTGGGCACTAGTTTTGCGGTCCAATGTGCGGACTACATACCCGTTATGCAGTCCATTCTGCAACCATAGATCTGAGTTCAGAGAGTTTATTTTCGTATTTTTATAACCCAACCCTATTTTGATAAATAGTCTTTGGGGCTCATTTATAAGACAAAAACTTGATATTTTTAGAGCGAAGTGAGAGTGTTCTAGTGAGAGGAAGAAGCTCAAGTGCTTTGCTCATCAAAATCATGTCCATGCTATGAAATCCAACAAGCAAAGCTCACAAGATCTTTACTAAATAGGTAAGGATCAAACCCTACTCTTCAATTTTTAGTTTGGGGTAAAGGATGGGTGATGGAGAGTATGATTCTTGGGTGAAAAAAGTATTATTTATTCATGCATGTACTAATAAGGTTTGTGGGAAGATTTGTAAGCTCAAATAAGTAAGGATTGGGTTGTGAAGTGAAATAAATCTAGTGGAAGAAACTTGTAACAAATTTCCACACCTAGTCTTTGATAAAATGCTCGAATGAGCTGAGACCAAGAATATCTTCCTAATTATGGTTGACTTTTGTTATGTTTCTAGTTGGATTGAAGTTCCTAGGATTTCCGGAACATTGTAGTAATTTTAGGAAAGTACAAAGCGAGGTATGTTGGCGGAACTACTCTCTTAGAATTGAATTCCATGATGTTCCCGTAAGTTTCAAGTATGGTTGGTTTAAGTTCCTTATTCTCATGTTCCGAGTTATTCCGAATAAATTTAATCATCCCGCATAAGCAAAGTATTAAGAATTATGTATTCAAAATGTGTTCTGAATGTTCCTATCACATTATAATATCCTTCGGGAATATGTTCAAGAATGATATGTGTATTAAAATGTTATGGCTTTGAGTCGTGTTTCAAATGAAAGTTAGTATGCCAAACTGTGTGAGAAAAACTCAATATGCTTAATACTCTTAATTTCTCATATGTGTATCTATATTCTTGATTGAAAATGTCTTATTGTTGATAATCTATAAACATGGTTAGAAGTGAAATAAGTGAATTGGGGATGCCCATATGTGTTTTAACTAATGTTGTGCTTTGTAAGTAGTTTCAATGTGTTTTGTCTTCTTACATATTCTTGGGTGGAAATTGTGTATTGCCCTTTTTGTGGAAAAGTATTTCAACAGTAAATGTTGTGTAACTCGTTTATGAGTTTAACTTGTGCTTCGATTGCCAAACATTTTACTCCAGTTTTTGGAATGAACTCCAATGTGTTTAAGGACTTCATTACTGATAAACTTAAAGTTGTGATTTCCAGAATATTATATGTATTGATATTTAGGATAATGATACATGAGAGGGATGAAATTAAAGTGTGGAATATCAAATACGACCATCATTCCTTGAATTAGAATCTTCTAAATGTCCAAAAGCGCCAAGGGAATATTGTTGTTGTGATTGGTTGAAAGTACTAATGGAGATTTATACAATGTGAAAGATTATGAGGTAAATATATTTGTATTTATGTTATCTTTATGTGCAAACCCAAATGTGTTTGGGAGTATCGATTGTCACCGAGGAAGGGTATGTTGAAATAACCTAACCTCGAAACTACATGTGCAAGTGTAGGAGTGGATTGTGATTATTACCCTTAGTTGGGATGAGATTGATGTGATAAAATTATTTCCGCTTAGTTGGAATGAGATGATTGATAGTAAAAGATGAAGTCAATCCACACGACATTGTGGTGAGATGGCCTAGCTGATCGGTTCGTGATCGGATGCCATGTCGCACACATGGTGGTGATTGTGCTTGAAATTGTAATTGAAATTGTGATTGTGGTCGATGTCTCGGATGAGATGTCCTAGCCGACCGGGTCTTGATCGGGCTCCGTTCTAAGAGTAAGGTGGTATTCATATTGTGAACATTGGTATTATGAACAGCGATTTGTGAACCATGATATATCGGTGCTAAAGATCTCCTAACCAAAAATAATATTATCTTCGTATTTTTGAAATTAATATGTCTTAACTTTGAATATGGATATCATTGATTGTTGATTGTTGTTTCCATTGTTTTTTCTTTTATGTTGGCATTCTATTTTGTAAGAGGACAGTTAGCTTTACATAGTGGTACTATTCCATATGTACTAATGTCCCTTTTGTCGGGGGCGCTACATCTTCTATGGATGCAGGCGGTTCATCAGCGGGCAGCTTTGATCCTCATTAGCAATCACTCTCTATTCGGCATGTTTTGTTGAGCCCTACTCTATTCCGGGCTTTAAGTCATCTTACGTTGTATTTTGTACTATGAGGTATAGCCGGGGACTTGTCACCGACACTTCCATTCTTCACTTCTGTTGCATTTAGAGGCTCCGTCGACAGGCTGTGGGTGGTATTCGATGTTGGGAATCGAACTAGAAATATTGGTCTTTGGAAAACATATTTTTCATTATATCTATAAACTTGTAATAATTTGGAAATTATAAATAAAGCTGCTAATGGAAATGAAATAGGAGTTGCTAATGAAATCATTTCAATGTTTGATTAATGGAGTACATCTCCTCTTTATTCATGGATTAGTTTGGGTAGAAGGAAATCTAATAGGCTTGCTCGGCCGGGTTCATTCGGTTGAACGCCAGTCACGCTCCGCGATTTTGGGGTGTGACAAACTTGGTATTAGATTCAGGTTTTAAAATGTCCTGGGATGTCTTGGAGCCATGTCTAGTAGAGTCCTTCTTATCGGTGTGTTGTCAACCACATCTATAATGATGAGGCTACTTGGAAATTTAGGAATTTCACACTTCTTTGGTACTCCAGATCGTGCGATATAGCTCAATATAGGAAGCTAATTTCCTTGTCATGTCTCAGTTTCCATATGAGTAACCCACGAGTTCGAGCTAATGAGGAGGGGATGAATTAACCAGTTGCTAGGAGAAAATTTCCTTGTCTCTATTTTTATGAACACGCCACCAGATCATGTGGTGAGAACACCTAAGAAGCGAAAGAGGTTTGTTCCGTTAAGCCGGAATGTTATATTTGTAAGAAGCGCCACTTGGGGACGTGTTGGAGGACTCTTGAAATATGTTATGGTAGTGGAATGAGAGGGCATAAGAAGAACAAATGCCATAGGTTGGGTACACCTAGACCGGTATGCCTGATATGCAGGCGGGAACATTTTGCGCCATGTTGTGAGTATGTTGAGGAGTGTGTTAAGGGTGGAAGGCTTAGGAAATTCCCAAGGCCTATACAGAAAATTATTATAGCGATCTTTACTCCCGATGTGAAGGCTTGGAGGAAAGATAAGTGTTCTTATGACTTATTCAAAAAGGGTAAATATCAGGTTAGTGGGGCGAGTTAGCTTAACAGACCTCATACCAGTTGCGTGAAATGTAGGAGATGTCATTTGGGGAGTATGTCACTATGGTACCAATGTATGTTATGGATATGGATTTGAGGAGCATCAGGTAAGTTACTGTCCTGTCAACGTAAAGTTATCAAGTAAGTCACTCATTAGTACATCATTATGAACATGCATAATTTTTCCTTGTTGAATATGTACATAAATATGGTCTTAACAAGACGCTGAATCACAAAACATTCCATGTACTTACTTTCTGAATGAGACGCATTATTCGTGAAGCCACTCTATCACAAATTCACTTATTTACAACATCTTGTGGAATTGAGCTCTGTAATTATTTCCTTGAAGTGAGTTATAAGCCTATGCTAATACTACCCATTTATTTCCCCAAGTTCTCAACAAAGGGCTATACCTGATGAATTTCTTATAGGACCTTCTGATTCAAATGGATAACATCTTCTCACTTATTCTTATGCATGCACCGTCATAAAGTTTACCTATGTTGTATCAAATCTAATGTATAGCGGCCTAATGTTGAGATCCTTCTTGAGCTACTATTTTTCTCTCCGGTGTATGTGGCTCCTATGGTTTGAACAATCACTTTACTCCTTTGTGAATATTATCATGAATCTTTTTCACTGTGTAGTAACATGAGAGCATGTATCAGTGCCTATCATATGTGTACATGTCAATTGAAAGGGGTCACTTGTCCGCAAAAGCGTTTCTGGGAAATTTGAGATTTTCACAAATTCGTCACAGGAAGATCTTTTTGTTGGCCCATCTCAGTATCTCTAGTCCTCTCATATAGGATCAACTATTGGCAAGGGTTAAACTGTCAGAATGATAATAATCTACAAGTGTTCAACTTCTGTTATTCATCCACGTTGGCTTGTGGCATATCAATTCATTGTGTTAGTTAATGTTAAGAGTGTAATGCAGCTACATGTATTTTGAAACCCATATCACATTCAGGGTACCAGAATATTCTCACTTTGAGTTAAACTGATTTTCTCTACATTCCAAGAGGCGACTGGTGTCACGTACTTGGCTATTTCGCTTTGAGGCCTACTATTGCCAAACAAGGCACATATGGAATGAAATAATTGTTGTTGTCCTTTTCATGACTTATAGTTTCCAAGAATAACAAATGCTAATATCTTTATCCTCCCGATCATGCCTCCCATAGAACACATGTCTAAAATAATTCACTTCCTTTACATCTTAAGATCGTGTACATGGTCCCTACATTATTAATGCCTACTAGGAAACTCTATGACTCATTTGTCTAATCAATGATGTCATCACAATGATTAACCATGTAAGTGCTATTGGTAGTAACCTTCATGTCTTTTAGGATATAACCACCTGAAATGCACTGCTAGTACATTGATGGAATCTTGAAATAAATAAAAAATCTAGCCCACTCTCGGACCTCGTTTTTCCTATTTATAGTCACCTANATATGGTTTGAACAATCACTTTACTCCTTTGTAAATATTATCATGAATCTTTTTCACTGTGTAGTAACATGAGAGCATGTATCAGCGCCTATCATATGTGTACATGTCAATTGAAAGGTGTCACTTGTCCGCAAAAGCGTTTCTGGGAAATTTGAGATTTTCACAAATTCGTCACAGGAAGATCTTTTTGTTGGCCCATCTCAGTATCTCTAGTCCTCTCATATAGGATCAACTATTGGCAAGGGTTAAACTGTCAGAATGATAATAATCTACAAGTGTTCAACTTCTGTTATTCATCCACGTTGGCTTGTGGCATATCAATTCATTGTGTTAGTTAATGTTAAGAGTGTAATGCAGCTACATGTATTTTGAAACCCATATCACATTCAGGGTACCAGAATATTCTCACTTTGAGTTAAACTGATTTTCTCTACATTCCAAGAGGCGACTGGTGTCACGGACTTGGCTATTTCTCTTTGAGGCCTACTATTGCCAAACAAGGCACATATGGAACGAAACAATTGTTGTTGTCCTTTTCATGACTTATAGTCTTCCAAGAATAACAAATGCTAATATCTTTATCCTCCCGATCATGCCTCACATAGAACACATGTCTAAAATAATTCACTTCTTTTACATCTTAAGATCATGTACATGGTCCCTACATTATTAATGCCTACTAGGAAACTCTATGACTCATTTGTCGAATCAATGATGTCATCACAATGATTAACCATGTAAGTGCTATTGGTAGTAACCTTCATGTCTTTTAGGATATAACAACCTGAAATGCACTGCTAGTACATTGATGGAATCTTGAAATAAATAAAACATCTAGCCCACTCTCGGACCTCATTTTTCCTATTTATAGTCACCTATAGGGGTTGAAGATTCAAACATGTCAAAGAAGAAGCGTCATCCCGTGATCAAATATAATGAATAGGATGTTTTATGTTCATATGCAAGCTAGTAATTCTTGGAGGTCGCCAAAGGTTTAACTGGGTGTTCGGCGTAGAGATTTAGAGTTGAAGAAACTGAACGGGTTATTCTAAAAACTTTCACAATGAATATATTGGGTGAATTTTTAAGGAAGGTAAAGTATGTGTAGCCACATTAGTCCTTATGAAATCTTTAAGGAAATAGGCCAAACTATCAGTATACTGTGTCCCTATTATTGTCCTCCGTGTACCCAGTGTTTCATGTGTCTATGTCTAAGAATGTAGTTGGAAATATTTTTTTTGTCATTCCGGTGAAAGCTAGTGAAGGTGAAGTTAATGGATAATTGGATTATGAGGGGTATCTATTTGCAATCTTTGTTTGATAAGTCAAAGAGTTGCGATTGTCTACGTTGATGTGTTATGGTGAAGTCTGTAAGTCAAGGAGGCCACCTTGAGGGCCAAAAGTGTTAAGGAAATAAAATCTTCTCACTTGAGTGTATAGTCAAACGACTGTGGATCGAAAGGTACTTTCTTTGTGTTATGATTTAAATATGTGTAGTTCACGTCCAGATGCTACTTTTGATAATGTAATGCTGGTAATGTTGAAATTTATATTATTTGTATGTTATGATGCTTTGTTGAGTTGTGGATGTGTTGTTAGGAGTTGTTTTGGTGTTACTCTGGCAGGTGGATAGGCCCAATTACAAGGGAGACTCTGCCGAAATTTCTGAAAGATTTGGGAGTTAGTAATATTTGGGAGCTTAAGATGTGTGGAAGAAGAAACGGGTTATGTTAAGGGTTAGGGGATGGACTCTGCTCATCATTAGAGGATGAATGTTCTTAAGTGAGGGAGCATGTAGCACCCCGGAAAATTTTGCAGTACATTAGCGCTATTAAGAAAGTTGATGTGTGCTAATTATATTATTTTGTATGTAGACGAGGACTATTAATATGATGGATATCAATTGGATATGATAATAAGTGTACGAGTCACATTATAAGTTATGTAGGATCTAAGGAGAGCCCTATGTCCAAGTGAAGTTGGTAATAACATGATAGACTAAAGTTCCAAATGAGTACGCACAAGACCAAACTTTGGACTATCCTATCTATATAGAGAGAGATTTATGTGAAAAACAACCTATCAAATGAAAGATCTCCGACTCTAGTTTATAATGCTTTAAATTGTTCGTTAGTTGGACAATCCTACAAGAAGTTATGACCAAATTACCAAAGGCTGGTAGAATGTGATCCGACGGCCAATTCTGCGACCGCAGAATCATTCTGCGGACTACAAAAGTGATCTGCGGACTGCAGAATGGTCGCAGAATTGACCAATTTAGCCCTGTTCTGGGCACCAGTTTTACGGTCCATTGTGCAGACCGCATACTCGTTCTGCGGTCCATTCTGCGATGGCAGGCCTGAGTTCGGAGGGATCATTTTCCTATTTTTATAACCCGACCCCATCTTGATAAATAGCCTTTGGGGCTCA
>AWOL01S0134564.1:0-36679 GCA_000715115.1 Nicotiana otophora
GATACGACAAAGCGACAAGGTAGTAGAGAAAAGGTAATGAAGCAGTAAACTAGATTAATGAAGTAATAGATAATAACAAAAGGAACTGAGGAAAAGAGGATTGGACTCTGGTAATTAGTCCTCAAGAAGGCAGGCCCAGCAATAAAGAGATGCAGCTACATCTGATGTTGGACTCTCCAGAAAAAATGCAACAAGGCTGGGATTGGGCCTGAGTTCCTTAGGGACTCAGCAGGCCCAAATAGATGTACATGCCCAAAAGAAAAGAGAAACTCATTAGATGCATGCTCCATATTTTAAGTATATTTAATCATGTACGAAATATATATAAACAGACGACTAGAACCAAATATATTAAAACATCAATACTATAACACTATGAGAAATTATACTAATGTAATGGTTATAAATGGAAAATAATTTACATTAAAGACCTTTGGTTGTCATTAAACACTAAAACCCTAAAGAACCAAAAGTGTCTATGAATAAAAGGCTAAGGAGGGAGTTCTACTCAAGGTCGATGCCCCCTTTGAATCACCCGACACTCCAAAGTTCCCAAGGGATTCAAGGTCCGGGGCAATACTTGTGTCGGGGGAGCAGCCCAACATAGAGTTAAACTCCACTCCCAAATACCCTAACCACTAACGACTTATTTTTCTCTATGGGTTTAGGTGCTAATGAGGCCCTGTAACGATCCGACCAGTCATTTTGATTGTTATAGCCCCATTCGACTATTTACTGCTTATTTTATGCTCAATTATCATTATGTGATTTGCCGGGGTAACTGGTTTGGTTGTGGAGATGTTTCAAATGAGTTGGGACACTTAGTCTCAAGATTGGAAGCTTAAGTGGAAAAGGTTGACCGGATATTGACTTACATGTAACTGGCTCTGGAATGGAGATTTGATGGTTCCAATAGCTCCGTTATATGATTTTGGACTTAAGAGTGTGTCCAGATTGTAATTTGGCAGTCCATAGTTGATTTAGCCTTGAAATGTCAAAAGTTGGAAAATTAGAAGTTTTGGAAGTTGAGAAGTTAGAGAGTTGACTTTGTAGTTACCGGGCTCAGATTTTCTTTCCCAGAGTTTGAATAGGTCTGTTGTGTTATTTATGACTAGTGTGCAAAATTTGAGGTCAATCAGACATGATTTGATAGGTTTCGGCATCAATTGTAGAAGTTGGAATTTCTTAGTTTTCGTTAGGCTTGAATTAATGTGTGATTCGTATTTTTGACGTTGTTTGATGTGCTTTGAGGCCTCAGCCATGTTCGTATCGTGTTTTAGGACTTGTTGGTATACTTGGCTGAGATCCTAGAGGCCCCTTAGGTCATGGGTCATCGCACCTGCAGTGGGATTGGCCACAAGTACGGAGTCACAGAAGCGACTAAGCTTGCGTAGCTATGAAGAGGAGAAAGGTCTTTGGGGGTCACAGGCACAGAAGAGGTTCCGCGGATGCGCATCTGCATGAGGTCGACCACATAAGCAGATTTGGATAGGAAGTAGGGAAGTCGCAGAAGCAAAGGGAGGTTCGCAGATGCGTTCCCATAAGTGCGAGGCCGGGACCGCAGGTGTGAGAGATCACCTGTTAAGTGAGTTTCACAGAAGCACGAATTTCTCCGCAAAAGCGGATGCGCAGGTGCGAGCCCAGGCTCCGCAGGCGCAAAAATGACTGGGCAAAGTTTAAAACTCGAGGGTTTCTTGATTTTTATAATTTTGGATATTTCAAGCTTGGGCTAAGGCAATTTTTGAGAGGGATTTCGAGGGGTTTCTTGTGGTAAATTACTTGTGATCATTTTTATTCAATAATATTATTTGTGTGTTTTTGAGGTGGAATTTTGGGAGTTCGAGGCTAGGGATTTGGAGAGTTAAGTTTGGGGATTTGACTGATGATTTGGTGTAAGAATTAGGTAAATTTTGTATGGTTCGACTCGTGGTTAAATCGGATTTCGGATTTTATAACTTATATCGGATTCGAGACGTGGGCCCGGGGGGTTAATTTTTGAGTTGACTTTTTGACTTTTGATTAAGAACTTAGCATTTTCATATTAGAATTGATTCCTATAGCTTGGGTTGTTTGTATCGAATTGTTTGTGACTTGATTCGAGGCATTCATAGGCTAATTCATGAGGCAAGGGCTTGTTGGAGTAGAGTCTTGCACGGTTTGAGGTAAGTAACACTTCTAAACATGGCTCTGAGGGTACGAATCCCTGAAATTTAATGCTATGCTGTTAGTGTTAAGGTGTCGTGCATGTTAGGTGACAGGCGTGTGGGCGTGCACCGTAGAAATTATGATTAGTTGATTCCATGAAACTGTGTATCTATCTTATCTGAATATTGTTATTGTACTCCATTTATTAGGGCACTTGAGATGTGATTAATTATAGAAATCATGTTTAAGCTATGTGCTGGTGAAATTGGGACCCACAATGGTCGTTCTTTGCTGTTGAGTTATTTGCTTAATTGCAATTATGTACTTAGTCGCATTCAGCATTGCATATCATATTTCAGTCTCTGTAATCATATATTGTCACATCATGTATCACTGATTTGGGCTTCTTTGCATGAGTGTTGGGAGCCCGAGAGGCTGGAGAGATTGATGTCTGAGTTAGGCCGAGGGCCTGTTTGTGAGAGATATTTATGGGACTGGGCTGCACGATGTAACACGCTTTGTCGATTTATGCCATCGATTGGCTTATTATAGCGCTTGGGCTAGATCTGCCCCTCCGGAGTCTGCACACCCATAGTGAGCGTAGTTACTATTGATTCACAATGGGATCGGGTTGCGTTCCGCAGCAGGATTTATTTGCATTTGGGCTAGATCTGCCCTATACAGTGTTGAGTGATTGAGTGTGATGAGTGAGAATTGAGACAGTCAGGTTGAGTACTCTGAGAATGTGAGTACGTAAGGCTTTCATTGTATTGCATCACATATGATATAGAGATGTCATATTTCTCATATCATACAGATGATGAGGACATGTGCTACCGGACCGGACTGACGGCCACCTGTACTACCTCCTAGGGCCATGAGAGTTCGGGGCTGTGGTATAGACGGAGGTGCCGCTCGTCCAATAGCTAGAGCAGCACCTGCAGATCCACCTGTTGCTCCAGCTCAGGAGCAGGTTCTAGATATGGTTGAGCTAGTGGGGCCAGCTCAGGCACCAACTGTGCTCATTGTGATTCCTGGCCTTCAGGAGGCTTTGGCTCAGATATTGACTGTTTACACTAGCCATGCTCAGGCGGTTTTTGTTCAGACCATGCCAGCCAGTTCTCAGGCCGGGGGAGGTACTCAGACTCCCGCCGCCCATACTTCAGAGAAGGTGGTGCGGGGACTTCAGACATCGGGGATACTACTATCCCAGCCAGTTGCAGTTGCTCAAGCCCAAGTGGGTCCCGTTATGAGTGACGAGGAGGAAAAGAGACTAGGGAGATTTGGGAGACTCCAGCCTCCATCATTGAGTGGGGATGAGTAAGAGAATGCTCACGACTTCTTGGATAGGTGCCAGCGGATTCTTCGCACTATAGGTATTCTGGAGACTAGTGGAGTCTCCTTTACTACTTTTCAGCTATCAGGGGATGCCTTCATATAGTGGGAGGCCTATGAGAGGAGCAAGACAATCGGTGTTGCACCACTTTCATGGAATGAGTTCTTCGTTCTCTTCTTGGAGAAGTTTATGCCATAGACCCGCAGGGAGGAGTTGCGCAGGCAGTTAAAGCGACTACGTTAGGAGGGCGTGTCTGTGACCTAGTATGAGATGAGATTTTCAGAGTTAGCTCGTCACATAGTTTGGTTGGTTCCCACTAAGAGGGAGAGGATTAGGAGGTTCATTGATAGCCTCACCCTATCAGTTGCGTTTTGTTATGACTCAGGAGAGTGTATCATGTGCTAGGATCGACGAGGTGGTTGATATTGTCGGTGGGTAGAGTTGGTTCGTTTTCAGGAGCGTGAGGAGAGGGAGGCCAAGAGGCCTCGTGGATTGGGTGGTTTCAACGGTTTACCCTCTAGGGGTTAGTTCCACCACAGCAGGGGTCGTCCTTTACTCATATGGCTCGTCCAGTTCATCGTGGTGCATCAGCTAGCCATGGTTCATACAGTGCTCGAACAAGTCAGTTATCTCTTAGTGAACTCCCAGCTTAGAGTTCATCTCGTGCACTTTCAATTCAAGGTTTAACGGCACCAGGTTCCTATGGTAGTTATTATGGTTCTCGGGCTCCGCCTAAGTACTTTCCACCATTTTTCGAGAGGGGTTGTTTTGAGTGTAGAGAGTTGGGCCATGTCAAGTGGTATTGTCCCCGCCTTTTGTGAGGTCCAGTTCCGCAGAGGAGTCAGGCTGTGACTTTCACACCAGTTACTTCACCACCCACTCAGCCAGGTCCGGGTGGGCTCAGGCAGCCAGAGGCCACCCTATAGGGGAAGGCTGATCAAATGGCGGTCATGCTAGATTTTATGCTATTGTTACCAGGCTAGAGGTCGATGCTTCAGACACAGCGATCACAAGTATTGTCTTTGTATGCCATAGGGATGCTTCTATATTATTTGACCCTGGTTCCACTTATTCGTATGTATCATCATATTTTGCTTGTTATCTGGATATGCCCTGTGAGTCCTTAGTTTCATCTGTTCATGTATTTTCACCAGTGGGCGATACTATTGTTATGGGCCGTATGTATTGACTATTAGGGGATTGGTGACTAGAGTTGATCTTTTATTGCTTAGTATGGTCGATTGCGATGTGATTTTGGGTATGGATTGGTTGTCTCCATGTCATGCTATTATGGATTGTCACGCTAAGACCATGACGTTGGCGATGCCAGGGTTGCAAAGAATCGAGTGGAGAAGTTCTCTATTTTATGTTCCTAGTAGGGTGATTTCATATTGGGAGGCCCAACGGATGGTTGGGAAGGGGTATTTGTCATATTTGGCCTTTGTGAGGGATGTTGGTACTGATACCCATACTATTGATTCTGTTCCGATGGTGCGAGACTTTCCGGATGTGTTTCCTGTAGACTTGCTGGGTATGCCACCCGACAGGGATATTGACTTTGGTATTGACTTAGTGCCGGGCACTTAGCCCATTTCTAATCCTCCGTATCATATTGTACCAGCTGAGTTTATGGAATTGAAAGAGCAACTTCAGGAGCTTCTTGATAAGGGGTTTATTAGGCCTAGTGTATCGCCTTAGGGTGAACTGTTTCTGTTTCTCAAGAAGAAGTACGGTACTATGCGGATGTGCATCGATTATAGGTAGTTGAACAAAGTTACAATCAAAAACAAGTATCATTTTCCGTGCATTGATGATCTATTTGACCAGTTTCAGGGAGCAAGGGTGTTCTCTAAGATCGATTTGAGGTATGGGTATCACCTGTTGAAGATTCAAAACTCACATATTCTGAAGACGGCTTTCAGGACCCCCCGTTATGGTCACTATGAGTTCTTTGTGATGTCTTTCGGGTTGACCAATGCCCCAGCAGCATTCATGCATCAGATGAATAGTGTATTTCAGCTATATCCTTACTCGTTTATCATAGTATTCATTGATGATATCCTGGTGTACTCACGTAGCCAGGAGGAGCATGCCCAGTATTTCAGGATTATACTACAACGGCTGAGGGAGGAGAAGCTTTATGCCAAGTTCTCCAAGTGTGAGTTTTGGCTTAGTTTGGTGGCGTTCTTGTGGCACGTGGTGTCCATTAAGGGGATTAAGGTGGATCCAAAGAAGATAGAGGCGGTTCAGAGATTGCCCAAACCGTCTTCAGCTACTGAGATTCGGAGCTTTGTCAGCTTGGCCGGATATTATCGACGCTTCGTGGAGGGTTTCTTGTCTATTGTAGCGCCTTTGACCAAATTAACCTAGAAGGGTGCTTCGCTTAGGTGGTCGTATGAGTGTGAGGAGAGCTTTCAGAAGCTCAAGACTGCCTTGACCACAACTCCAGTTCTAGTTTTGCCGTCAGCTTCTGGCTCTTACATAATGTATTCTGATGCTTCTCGGATTGGTATTGGGTGTGTCTTGATGCAGGAGGGTAGATTGTTTCTTATGCTTCGCTCCAGTTGAAGCCTCGTGAGAAGAACTACCTTGTTCATGATTTGGAGTTGGCAGTCATCGTTCATGCATTGACGATTTGTAGGCATTATATCTACGGTGTGTCTGGTGAGGTATTTATGGATCATTGGAGTCTCCACCACTTGTTCAAACAAAAACATCTAAATTTGAGGCAGCGGAGATGGTTGAAGCTGCTAAAGGACTATGATATTACTATTCTGTATCATCCCGGGAAAGCCAATGTGGTGGCCAATGCCTTGAGTAGAAAGGCGATGAGTATGGGTAGCCTTGCATTTATACCTATTGGTGAGAGACCGCATGCAGTTGATGTTCAGGAGTTAGCCAACCAGTTTGTGAGATTAGATGTTTCAGAGCCCAGTCGGGTTCTAGCTTGTGTGGTTTCTCGGTCTTCCTCATATGATCGCATGAGAGAGCGCCAGTATGATGATCCCCATTTCCTTGTTCTTAAGGACACAGTTCAACACAGTGATGCCAATGAGGTTACTATTGGGGGTGATGGGGTGTGGAGGATGCACGGTCAGATATGGGTGCCCAATGTGGATGGGCTACGTGAGTTGATTCTTGAGGAGGCCCACAGTTCACGGTATTCCATTCATCTGGGTGCCGCAAAGATGTACCAGTACTTGAGGCAGTACTATTGGTGGATGAGGATAAAGAAGGATATAGTGGGGTTTGTAGCTCGGTGCCTAACCTGTCAGAAGGTGAAGTACGAGCATCAGAGACTGGGCGAATTGCTCCAGAGGCTTGAGATTCTGGAGTGTAAATGGATCGTATCACCATGGATTTTGTAGTTGGGCTTCCACAGACTTCGAGGAAGTTTGATGCTATTTGGCTGATTGGGGATCGGTCGACCAAGTCCACGCACATCATTCCAGTTAGGACTATTTATTCTTCAGAGTGGTTGGCTGAGATCTACTTCCGCGAGATTGTTCACCTTCACGGTGTGCCGGTGTCCATCATTTCAGATCGGGGCACGCAGTTTACATCGCAGGTTTGGACAGCAGTGCAATGAGAGTTGGGCACACAGGTTGAGTAGAGTACAGCATTTCACCCTAAGATGGACGGACAGTCCGAGCATACTATTCAGATATTGGAGGATATGCTACGTGCTTGTGTCATAGATTTTGGAGGTTGTTGGGATCAGTTTCTGCCTCTCGGAGAGTTTTCCTACAACAACAGCTAACAATCTAGCATTCAGATGTCTCGTATGAGGCTTTGTATAGGAGATGGTATCGGTCGATGGTTTTAGCCGGGTGAGGCTAGGCTATTGGGTACTGACTTGGTTCAGTATACTTTGGATTAGGTTAAGTTGATTAAGGATTAGCTTCGTACGACACATCTAGACAAAAGAGTTATGCCGATCGGAAGGTTCGTGATGTTTCTTGCATTGTGAGAGAGAAGGTGCTGCTCAAGGTTTTACCCATGAAGGGTGTTATGAGATTCGGGAAGAAGGGCAAGTTGAGCCCTCGGTATATTGGGCCTTTTGAGGTGATTCAGTGGATTGGAGAGGTGGCTTACAAGCTTGCCTTGCCACCTAGTCTATCGAGTGTTCATCTAGTTTTTTATGTTTCTATGCTCCGGAAGTATGTCGGCAATCCGTCTCATATATTGGACATCACCACGGTTTAGTTGGATGGTTATTTGACTTATGATGTGGAGACGGTGGCCGTTTTGGATAGGCAGGTTCGAAAGTTGAGGTCAAAGAATATAGCTTCAGCGAAGGTACATTGGAGAGGTCAGCCAGTCGAGGAAGCTACTTGGGATATCGAGCGGGAGATGCGGAGTAGATATCCACGCCTATTTGAGACTCCAGGTATGTTTCTAGACCCGTTCGAGGAAGAATGTTTGTTTAAGAGAGGGAGGATGTAATGACCCGGCCGGTTGTTTTGAGTGTTATAGCCCTGTTTCCCCATTTACTGCTTATTGTATGCACAATTGTCGTTATGTGATTTGTTGGGGTAGTTGGTTTGGTTCCAGGGATGTTTCGGAATGAGTTGAGACACTTAGTCTCAAGGGTGGAAGCTTAAGTTGAAAAGGTTGACCGGATGTTGACTTATGTGTAAATGGCTCCGGAATGGAGTTTTGATGGTTTCAATAGCCCCGTCGGGTGATTTTGGACTTAGGAGTGTTCCCGGATAGTAATTTGGAGGTCCGTAGTTGACTTAGGCTTGAAATGGCGAAAGTTGGAAAATTATAAATTTTAGAAATTGAGAAGTTAGACCGAGAGTTGACTTTGTGGTTACCGGGATCAGATTTTGGTTATGAGAGTTGGAATAGGTCTGTTGTGTCATTTATGACTGGTGTGCAAAATTTAAGGTCAATCGGACATGATTTGATAGGTTTCGGCATCGATTATAGAAGTTGGAATTTCTTAGTTTTTGTTAGATTTGCATTTAGGTGCGATTTGCGTTTTTTATGTTGTTTGATGTGATTTGAGTCCTCAACTAAGTTTGTATCGTGTTGTAGGACTTGTTGGTATGTTTGGCTGAGGTCCCGGGGGCCTTGGTTTGGTTTCAGATGGTTAACAGATCGCAAAATGGCTTAAATGTTATGTTGGTGCTTCAGGTCTGGTGTCATCGCACCTACATTGGGATTGGCCACATGTGCGGAGTCGTAGAAGAAGCTAATCTTGCGCAACTATGAAGAGGAGGAAGGTCTTTGGAGGTCGCAGGCACGGAATAGGTTCCGCAGATGCGGATGCACATCTGCTCGAGGTCAACCGTAGAAGCGGATTTGGACAGGCAGGAGGGGAGTCGGAGAAGCGAAGAGAGGTTCACAGATGCGTTTTCGCAGGTGCGAGAGGTCTTCTGTTAAGTGAGTTTTGCAGAAGCGCAAATTTCGCAGCAAAACCGTATGCGCAGGTGCGAGCCCAGATTCCACAGGTACGGAAATGCCTGGGCAGAGTTTAAAACTGGGTAGTTTTGTGATTTTTATCATTTTGGACATTTCAAGGTCGGGATAAGGAGATTTGTGAGAGGGATTTCGAGGTGTTTCTTGAGGTAACTCACTTGTGATCATTTTTATTCAATAATATTATTTCCCCAATGAATTGCCCCCCTAGTTTGTGTATTTTTGTGGTGGAACTTTGGGAGTTTGAGGCTAGGGATTTGGAGAGTTAAATTTGGGGATTTGAGTGACGATTTGGTTTCAGAATTTAGTGAATTGAGTATGGTTGGACTCGTGGTTGAATGCATTTTTGGATTTTGTAACTTATATCGGATTCCGGGATATGGGCTCGAGGGGTACTAGTGGAATTATGTCCCACAATGGTCGTTCTTTACTGTTGAGTTATTTGCTTAATTGCAGTTATGTACTCAGTTGCATTCATCATTGCATATCATATCTCTCTCTCTATTATCATGTATTGTCACATCATGTATCACTGATTTGGGCTGCTTAACACGAGTGTTGTGAGCCCGAGAGACTGGAGAGATTTATGACTGAGTGAGGCCGAGGGCCCGTTTGTGAGATATATTTATGGGATTGGGCTGCACGCCGCAACAGGCTTTGTTGATTCATGCCATTGATTGGCTTATTATAGCACTTGGGCTGGATCTTCCCTCCGGAGTCTGCATACCTACAGTAAGCGCAATTGCTATTGATTCACGATGGGATTGGGCTGCGCCGCAACAAGATTTATTTGCATTTGGACTGGATCTGCCTTGTACAGTGTTGAATGATTTAATGTGATGAGTGAGAATTGAGACAGTCAAGTTGAGTACTCCGAGAGTGTGAGTACATGAGGCGTTCATTATGTTGCATCACATACGATATGCATATTGGCATGTAGATGTAAAGATGTCATATTTCTCATATCATTCACACTTGACATATTTTATCTGTTCTAAGTTTAATTGTGAAACCTCGAAGCATGTCTACATTCCTATACTGGTACCTGCAAATTATGAGTTTCTCTGAGATATTACTGTCATATGTTCTGTACATTTTTGTATTGTTTAATTATGTATTTGGACTGTATTGTTCGGACTCGTCACTACTTTCGGTCCAAAGGTTAGACTTGTTACATATTGAGTTGGTTGTATTCACGTTACACCCTACACTCTGTGTGCAGATCTAGGTATTTCCGGGCACGGTGGTTGTTAATCTCAATGTTTCCTGTCGTTCGGAGATTATCGATGTAGCTGCCTTAGCTTCCGCAGACCTTGCCTCTCCTCCCCTATCCCTCAGTTTTACTTATTCACTTCTACTTTCTTAGAGAGTGTATCAGACCATATATTTATATAGATGCTCATGTACTCAGTGACCCGGGTTTTGGGAAATTCTGTATTGAGTTATGACATTTTCATTAAATTTTTTGAGACTTTTACTTACTTAAGCTTATTTCCGTATATTTTAAATTTCAAGATGTTGGTATGTGTGAGTTGTCAGCTTGCCTTGTATCATGATAGGCGCGATCAAGACACTTGGGATTTTGGGACAGGCCCTTTCATTGTAAACTAATTGCTATAGTATACCTTACCACAAAAGTACACTTTCCCTTCTTACATAAGAACATAAGGGCACACACACTACATTTTGATACCAAATGAACAATACACATATCAGGTAAATCTAAAGGTCAGGCCTTCGAGAACACATAAGAGAGAAATAGAAACATTATAACATACTGTTAAATATCTAAACATTAGGGAGAACACATTCAAAAGAAAGGCAAAGAGAACTCAGTTCAGGCATGAAGCAACACAAGAAATACAGACACTCCTGCCCTGGCAGACTAGTTATGAATTAATTAGCTTGCTACTAGAACATGCATGGATTAATAACACTACTTTGAACTTGAAGAGGTATTAATAAAGCTTCGGGCAAATAGTCACAACTAGCACCTTTTATAGAAGTTACCAAAATATCAGAAAAACGATCAAAACTCTCAATATGACTACAGGTTCACAGATTTGGACATGGAAACCCTAAGGGGGGTCAACAAGATTATATTCATAGTAGTATTAATCTCAAATAAGCCATTATGCTCAGAAAGTAGCAATGGAAAACTTCTAACATGATTGAAAATCAGATTCAATTTCAGAATAGCAAAAGAGAGAGAACCGAGTGCAGTTCAAAACAAGCATGGGATCAGGAAGCCAAACTGGGGAACATACAACATTCAGTCAATTATACATAGACACTTCAAGTGAGGTTGTAATCTTATACAGACATGGGAACTTTACATGTTATAGAATCAAGTTAGCCAAGTCATGAAGGGAGCTAATTATAGACAAAAGGAGTATTATACAAAAATAAGTTTAACTCCAGTGTATAGTCTAAATTAGTGAAGTAATCATACTCGGCTTCAAAACTTGTCACTTGACTTATAACTTGAATGATTGGTCTTCCTTTTATGGAAGATAACTTAATGATAACTAGATATAAGCTTCACAGAGTCAGCAGTGTCACAAAAGAGACTAAAGACAAGAAATCACTACACCTAAATAGGTGTTGACTTAAATATGAAGTTGAGGATATGATCTAAACATGAGACATCAAAATTCAACATAACAGCAACTACCAGTCAACTATAACAAATATTATTATGACTTACTTTTTATGAAAATGAGTGACTTTAGATTAGCAGAATATATACAGCAGAGTCATTGATATTCATAAAAGTTCACCTCAACAAGACTGTTTTAACATATGCAACCAATAACTAGATACAATCATGAGAATGTCATAGTGATAGCCCAGAAGTTGCCTTTAAAGCTATCAGATACAGGTATAGAGAAGGAAAGCATATAAACACTTAGATTTTCATGCTACAATGAAATAGTGGATGATATGAACTTATGAACTTTTCAGGTTATCTTAGTTAGAATTATCAAATAATAAACTCGACCACAAGAAAGACAGAATATAGGGAAACAATATGTAGAGGTAGAGATCACGGCAAAATTATCAATGAAAGATTATGAAGTTTAGTTGAACATGAGTAGTCATTCAAAGTACATTAAGGAAAATTAACCATGTAGACTATTTAGACTCAGAAACGAATCATTTGAGGTAACATAACAGCCTGGTTAACATTGATTAAGACTCAGAAGCATGATAAGTGATCACAAGTAGACATCATCTTATCATAAACAAAAATAATATTTCTACACTAGTTATGAGCATCTTAAATGGCTATAGTTCACATGAGACAACAAGCACATTCATAACATTCTAATGAGATGATCAAAAGAGAAGGGTTAGAGGTATACTAACCTTCGTGGGCAGCAGACCAAATTAGGATTTATCTTACTTGCTTAAGACCTCAAAGCTTTGAGCTCGAAGCAGCGAAAGTACTTAGAAACAAAAAAAAGGAAATCAGTAAGAAACCTTAGGTTCTCTTTGAAATCTCAGAATTGCTCTTAGATGAACGTCTAGTTGGTGATTCTAGGTTGTAGTAGATGATGTTAGGTTGTGTTTTTTATGAGAACATTAAAGGCTCTATTTATAGTTCAATTTAAGGCTCTTAGGGTTTCACATATTCAAAACAATAGTGGAAAGTGACGCATGGTAGATGATGATAGCAAGATTGAGTGAAATCAGAAAGAAAATAGAGGGGAAACCTAGGTCAAGTTTACCCGAGTGCACGATCACCGTTTCAAGTGATGAAACTATCGGGTAAAGACCGGAGGTCCAGAGGTCATTGCATTTTACCTCTGGTCCAGAATAATCATGATGAGGAGCTCATGCATGCTCTGATTTGGAAGAATGAGTGGAGAAACCAGATGAAATGAAGTTTCATCATTTAGGTCTAGTATTTCAAATTGGGGTTTTCAAATTTACTCAACGAAAATGGAAACTGAAATCATTGGCTTCCTCACCTAGGGACAAAGGAGGCAAATCTGTAAGTCTAATTAGAAAGAATGAAAAGAGATGGGGTTTCAACTTTATTTACCGCGTCTAATCTCTTATATTTGAAGAGCAAAAAGAGGAAAATTAGCGGGATTCGAGGATGGAGAAATAGGGAAGGACGATTTGGTGAAGGTTTTGTGACCTTGCACTGATTCATGCAATGTTTCATGGGACGAGAGAAAAGAGAGAGAAAGGGAAAATAAGGACGGCAAAGTAAAGTAGGAAATGATTAGGGTTTTGGGGTAATGGGAGGTCCGTCTCTAGGTTAAATGTTGAAAGATAGAACTTGGGCCGTTGATCTTTGAGCTCAACGGTCCTGATAATTTGGTCATTAAATATTTTTAGGGCGAAATTTCGGTGGCCGTTGGATTAAGAGATTTTGGACAATGGGGATGAGATCATTGGGGGCGGGTATTTAAATCAAAAGAAGAATTGGAGAATAAATGTGAGCCGTTGATCAGATGGACCAACGACTCAGATGCGAGAGTGTTTGTTCTATTAATGGTGATGGAGTGTGATGTGGCACGCGGTGATTGGTGCAAAAGAGATGGCACAGATCGCCACAGTGGAAAGAGAGGAGTGATTGGACTGGATATATTCGTTTGGGCTTGACAGTTGGGCCAAAAAATAATTTAAGGAATGGCCACTTTGCCTTTATCCCACAGTGTGGGATAATACTGGGTATATTATTGTTGTTATTGTTGTTGTTGTTGGCCACTTTCTTTGCCTTTGATTTGAGAATTCCAATTGTAGCCTTTGTCTTTTAAACCCCTTTTGAATTTAATTTAAATAAACTTAACAATTTCAATAAATGTGGTAAAATTATAATTATTATATATACTACTATTTATCTCAATTGATTCTTTACAAAATACTTTTTTTTCTAAATTGTGACACTAATTTCGAATTATTAACCTAGTAACCTATTGTACTAGAAATTAAGGAGTAATTTATCAAATTAATTATAGAACTTATATAATGTATCTATAAAAGTTATTTTAATAATCTTAAAATAGTAAATATATTTCTAATTACATAATATTAATACTACGTGATTAATTTAAACTAATACTTAATCAAATTTTACAAATAGATATTTATTGCTAGAAAATACTCTTAAAATATTTATTGTAAATTATTAAGTATAAATAAATTATTTTTAAAAAGGAGGGCCAAAATTGGTCGTCAACAAGTACTACTTATGAATCGTAGTCTCACGAGGTAAAGGGCAAATGTTCGAGGACGAATGGTTCGTGCGACCTTGACATTACTTCAAAGATTGCCCCAGTGTCGGACTGTGGTAACACTGGGACGTGGTGTTGGATGGACAGATAAATTGATTGAATCGATTTGATGTGGATGCGTTCGGGCTATGTTTTGAGTTTTCCTACATATCTCGGATGTAACGAGAATTAGGCCGATTGTATTTCGAGAAGCGATGGATGATTTGATTTTGATTTTTGATTTGTAAACTGCCCCAGCATCGAGGTGCGATGACACTAGGTGTTATTTTGATTTGTAAACTGCCCCAGCATTGCGGTTGAGAAGCTCGACGTTCGTCCTCAAAATCTGCCCTAGTTTATTTACTAGAAGATAATTCCACATCGTGTCGCCACTTTGATCAGTAGAGTTGACGATGTGTGGACTATGAGAGAATGATGTGATTTTTTTGAATGAAATAGGTTCCCAGGTTGGAACTCTAGTTTGAAAGGGATCCGGGCTAGGTATCGGTCCGAAATGATCGGAGCACTTTAATTTTTGAAGGAAATCCGGATCAAGTATCGGCCCGAAGTGATCGGAGCACTTGGATGAAAAAAGGGAAATCAGGGCTGAGTACCGGTCCGAAATGATCGGAGCACTTGAAATCTAAAATGCCTGTATTAGAATGTGGGCGCATGTATACATTTGAACTTGAAATGAAATGCCCATTGTCGTGATGGCACCTAGTCTCTAAGACTAGGTAAGCCTAAAATTTATGCATAGATAACCGAAATAATAATTAAAGGCTCAAGATACAACAAGTAGCATAAGGAAAATCTCTACAACTCAGTATATACATAACGTCCAATACCCGGCGAAAAACAAGTCACAAGTTCTATGCTAATATCAGGTCATCCCTATACAACTATATCTAGTAAAGAACGAAAATATAGAAATGGATAGAAGGTGACTCCAAGGTCTGCAGATGCGGGCAGGTGTACCTTGAAGTCTCCAAAATGCGAACTCAACTCACTGGTGTCGGGACTGATAAGAAGTACCTGGATCTGCACAAATTGATGTGCAGAAGCGTAGCATGAGTACACCACAACAGTACCCAGTAAGTACCAAGCCTAACCCAGTAGAGTAGTGACGAGGTCAGGTGAAGGCCTTACTGGAAATAATAAGAAACATGATGAAGAGTTTAACAATATAATAATAATGACAATTGAAATGAAATAAGTAAGGAGTATGCCAAAATGTAACTGCAGAAAATAAAGATAAATAACACATCACGAAGAAAAGAAGGATTTACATGTTAAGGAAACAAACAACCAAAGACAATTACAACAACAGATCAAATATCAACAAGGGTCACTACCGAGGTACCGCCTCGTAGTCCCAAATCATAAAAATAACTCACAATATTTCCTTATATCACCGCATGAGCCTTTACATTTAGTTTTGGAAATCATTTTCCCAAAATAGCATCCTGCGTTTTAGCCCACCTTATCACACCGCATGACTTCTAGTAGTTTCCCTACTAGCCACGCGTATCAAGCCCACCTTATCTCACCGCATGTGTTTCAACCCCAAAACCTTATACCACCGCATGTGTATCAATATTACAAAGTATCACAGATCGCACCTCAAGTGCCCAATATCATAACTTGCTAGAGAAACCAAACAATAATAGAATTTCACAATAAGGAGCCCACAACTTAACCATAATGTACACAAAGTCTCAAGAATAACAACCAAAAGTGAATAACTCAATAGTATGATATTTCACAACTTAACACTTTGCCTCAATAGGAATTACGGCCTTTATAACTCAATACCAATTTCAATAGCTAGATATTTCTAAGAATAACAAATTTAAGTAAAGATTTCAATAATTAAGTAATGAATACGGAAAATAAGGAAACAAGAGCTTCAACCAAACATGTAGAGCAAATAGCAGGTAAGAGATAAGACAAATAGAGCATATGAAATTATACTAATGATGATCAGGATGACATGTTAAGATAACTCAATTAAGGCAAGAAAGAAATATACGTAGTTAAAAACCGATAATTTTCACATTTAGCCCGTGTACACACTCGTCACCTTGCATACACGGCTTTCACAAGTCACAGTTATCAAAAAAACACCAATCCTAAGGGGTAAATCCCCCACACAAGGTTAGGAAAGTCACTTACCTTAGATCACGCTAAATCAATCCACTAGAAGGCCTTTCCTTCGATTATCCAACTCGAACGGTTTGAATCTAGCCAAAACAATTTCATACTCTAAATATAACTATAGGAAACTAATTCTAACAATGAAATTATGATCCTTATAAAGAATTAAAAAGTCAACCTGGGCGCATCTCGAAACCCGACTAAAATTATAAAATCCGAACACCCATTCGATAACGAGTCCAACCATACAAGAATTACTCAAATCCGACCTCAAATCGCCTACCAATTTCCCAAATTTTAGCCTAAAAAGTTTCACACATTTTCCCAAATTTCCAACTCCAAAACACTAATTTAATGATGAAATTATTAATAGATTCATGTAAATAACCAAAACCAAGTTAGGATTCCTTAACCCAATGATCTCTCTAAAAAACCCTCAAAATATTTCCACCCACCGAGCTCTCTAAGTCCAAAAATGGATTATGAATCAAACCCTCGAAAATTCCTCTTTTCTGCCCAGCGAATTCGCTTATGGGAACCTTCTGTCGCATTTGCGATGCAGCACCTGCGGAAAAACGATCGCAAGTGTGGATTACACTTAATCTCAGGGGATTCCGTTTCTACAGACAAAAACTCACACATGTGTGTACGCTCCTGTGAAAATTCTCTGCTTCTGCGATGACCGACCAAACTTTACCCCTTCCGCATCTGCGACCACTTCACCGCATTTGCGAACTCATAGATGCGGAAACCTCCTCGCACCTGTGATCATACCCGAGTAAGGCCAGCCTCACTTCTGTGACCAAATGCTCTAGTTTTCAAGTCCGCACCTGCGGCCAGTCCCTCCGCAGGTGCAATGACACCAGAAACTAGAAACTTCAGCAATCCAACAAGTCCAAATTTGATCCGAATTCAATCTGTTTCACCCCCGCGGCCCTTGGGACCCCGTATGAATATACCAACAAGTCCAAAAACACATAACGAACCTACTCGAGGCCAAAAATCACATTAAACAACATCGATTCTATGAATCGCAACCCAAATTCAATCGTATGAACTATGACCTTCCAAATTCCAAAACCAATGCCGATTCATACCAAAACAACTCCAATTGACCTCAAATTTTGCACAAAAGTCATAAACAAATTACAGACCTATTTCAACTTTCGAAATCGGGATCCGACCTCGATATCAATAAAGTCAACTCCCAGTCAAACTTCCCAAATCTTCCAAACCTTAATTTTCCTAACTTTGCCAATTCACGCCGATCACACATCCGGTCACACTCATAAGTATAAAATCACCATACCGAGATATTGCATTCGCCAAAACTCCATTTTGGAGTCGTCTTCATGAAAGTCAAACTACGGTCAACTCTAATAGCTTAAACCTCCAACTTAGAGACTATGTGTCCCTTTTCACTCCGAAACTTTTCCGAACCCCAAACCAAGAAACTCGGAAAGTCACATAACCACAATATAACATAGAGAGGCAATAAATGGGGGATTAGGGCTAAAATACTCAAAACGACCGGCCAGGTCGTTACTAAATGCCAATTGTTCAGGAGGGCGCCTGGGAAATTTGACTTTGAAAGGAAATGCCCATTGTTCAGGAGGGCGCCTGTGAAATTTGGCTTTGAAAGGAAATGCCCATTGTTCAGGAGGGCGCCTGGAAAGCAAGAAGCTATTTTTACTCTTTAGTTTAGTAAGAAGTTAAGGAATATGGTTCTATTATTAATGACCCAGGTAAGCAATAGATGCAAAATGATAGAATTTGAAATGATATGGTTGGGTCTGACTTAGACTGCATATGTATCCCAATGGAATTAGTCCAAAACGTATTTCGATTCTGAAAGATGACTGAATCCGATTTGGATTGCCTAAGTATTCCTAACAAAGGAAATAAAGTTATGGCGTAATTCCGAATGTAAGAAATGATTTTAATTTTCTATTATAAAAGTGGGACCGGACCCTACGTGAGTTGCCTACGTATTCCCCCGTGGGAAGTCAGGTCGGGCGTAGTTCTGTTACAACAAAACCTAACCCTACTGTCAAGAAAACTTAGCCCTTTTGTTTTCTGTATTTTCCGCTATTTTTGTGGAGAATATTTTAAAGTTTGAAGAGTAGAGAAAGACTGTGATTTATTGATCAATCATCTTTTTTGACTTGACTTTAGTTTGTACCAACAATTAGTATTGTGCATAGGAATTTTCACCATATACTTTCCATCAAACCGAGATCAGCTTATGGGTAATTCCCAAAGCTTCTAGTGGTACCTGGGATATACCTAGGTTTGACAAGATGATTTCGTCTTGCTTCAATCATAGGTTTTGAATTCTGTCTAACTCATGTTTCAAGTGCCCTTACCACAAAGAAAGTCCTAATTTCCACACATATTTGAAGTATTTTTTTGTATTTTGACCTTTAGGACATTTTGAGATGTACACTCACACTCAGAAAGATGTTCAATGAATGCAATTGAGATACCATATGCTTGACCTTTATGTGATTATCTACTAATGTGAGAACACTTGGAATAGGATCATGTAGCACTTTATCATTGGCTTGTAATGTAGGCTTGGGGACGGATAGGATGTTCATTTAGGGTAAAAGTTGTTAATCACTCCTTGAGCGTTGCACTGTATCTGCGTCTTCAGCGTTCAAACCATGCTTCAACGCTTTATCTTGTTCGGCTTGATGTCCTTTCCCTTTGTTTTGACTTCGTTTCGAACTTGTCAGAGGTTCTTCTTCCTTTTTGAGAGTTTTCTCTTCTTTGTTTTTTTTTTCATTTTTTGAAGTTTCTCCTGCTTTGCAAGAGTTTTTCCTTCTTTTTCTGGAGTTTTCTCCTTTTTTAATTTGTTATTTTTCTAGAAATTTGCGGAAGTTTTCTCCATTTTCTTGGATCCTCCTTTCTAATTTACGGAGTTTCCTTTTTCTTTTCTTGAAGTCATGTCTCTGATTGTCTTGGACTTTGAATCTTTCGCCATTTCATGCTTGTCGTCTCCACTTTGGTCTCTGTCCGAAGTTACACGTTTTCAGTACACGCAAGGAGGTTGGGCCCAAAGAGGTGTAGTGCATTTAGCACAGGAAAGGGTATGGGCTAAGACGTGGTTGTCCAAGAAAAAGGTTTAAGACTCAAAGGGGGAAATGCTAGGGATTGACGTCATTTGGTAGGCTAGAAAGGCTCAAACAGTTCAAAGAAGTCCTATGATCCTTTCCTAAACCAAGCGTTACTCAGGATTTCGCCTCAACAAACATTCTGACAAAGTTGTAGATCAACATTGCAATGCAGTTAATTTTAATCTAAAGCTCACCACACAATGCACAAGAAACAATGAGGTCGGCTTTGTTCTTACCCTAACTGTAAGCGGGAGATTTTTCAAGTGTCATTGTCACGACCCAATTCCTCCTATAGGTCGTGATGGCACCCAATGTCATCGCTAGGCAAGCCAACGGTGGACTAGCCATATATTTATTCCTTTTAATAAGTTCAAAGTAGTTGATTTTGATTTATTAAGTAAATAACAAAAAGTGGAAAATTTAATACAGTAAAGCGTAAACTAATAAAGGAGCAAGTATAATGAAATAAATACTGAAAAGTCATAAAGTGTCTACTAGCATGTTCCCAAGACCCAGTATCACAGGTGTATGAGCAACTAGTAGAATATACAAAACACCTAAGCTACTGTCTGAAAGTGAGATAGACAGAAAATAAATACAAAAGAGAGAGACTAGGGGTGCTACTTATACCGACTCATAGAGTAGCTCACCACTAAGCCTCGGAATAACGGGGGTGCGCACATGAATGGACAGCAGATGCACCTGCCTTAGATCCTGCATGATTAGTACCGAAGTGTAGCGTGAGTACATAAACAACATATAGCCAGTAAGTATCCAGTCTAACCTCGAAGAAGTAGTAACGAGATGTCGACATCGACACTTACTATGTGCCAGCAAATAAAATAAGAAATTCTAAACATGCATTGAAGATGTGAATAATAATAATAACACAATAGCAAGCAGTGAATAAATAATCCTTTAAATGATAGTAAATTCCAAAGTCTCGAACTAACACTTACTAGCTGCAAATCTATTTCAGTCATTAAATAAATTATAAACTCACAAGCAATAAAATAATATTAAGTTTAATCGGGCTCCGATTATTATCACGAACGATTTATGCCGAGGTCGTATGGCCCGATCAAAAATACTGTGCGCACTCTCGATGGTCAAATGACACGAACATAGATGCATCTATTATACTGCCGAGGTGAACGACCCGCTCGCATGATAGTAGAGAAGTTTACCTCGCTTGCGGAAGTACTTGCGGCGCGAGAGGACATGGATTTCTCAGAGTTATTATGTATTTCCTCAATTCTTCCTAAAAAAATAAATCTAAATATAAAATTTGCAATTTTAAAATCTCCAGCCTCAACTCTACTCATAACAATTAATATGCATAATAAACACAATGGTACAACTAAGGCATGATGTGGATCTTAGACTACCCGGGCATATCATGGAATATAGCTACGCACAGACTCTCGTCACCTAGTGTGTACGTAGCTCCCCAAACAAGTAGTACACAACAAGATACACCTAAGGGGATGAGTTCCCTCTTACAAGGTTAGGCATGAGACTTACCTCGATTTCAAGTCCTCAATCCGGCTTTTCAACCTCACTAGAACTCCTCAAATGATGCCGAGGCTCCGAAACTAATCAAAAGTCGTATAAACTAGTAAATATATACTCGAAAGTTCTTAGTTTAGGTTTTATATTAGTTACCCAACCCAATTTGGAAGATTCATGAAATTCACCCTTGGGCCCACGTGCCCGGATTCCATAAATATTTGAATATAAATGTTTGCCATGAACTCTCGAAATCAAATATATAATTTGCTCCAGTTTTCACCACCAATTTTGTAATCAAATCCCAAATTTTCCAAAATCCTAGGTTCTTCACAAAATCCTAGTAGTTTCACAAACTTTCCATGTTTAGTCTACTTTAAATCCGCGTATTTATCTTAATAATGGGTGGAGTTTACTTAACTTGTATTGTAGATTAGATTCCCCATCAAAAGTGCTCTCAAAATTTCCCAAGACCAAATGAAAGTGTGAGGAAAAAGGCCTAAGTCGCGGATTAAAAGCCCTCACTCCCTAGCGATTTTCGCTTTTGCGGACCTAGGGTCGCACCTGCGGAAAATCGATCGTAGGTGCGGTTCTCACTAAGGTTGGGCAAGTCCGCATCTATGGAGAATCATGCGCACTTATGCATCCTCTTCTGCAATAACTGCCCGCACCTACGCACTCGCGCCTGCGGATGGACCTCCGCTCCAACGACCCCAGGCCTTGCTGGCCTCATTCGTATTTTTGACCACTTTCTTCGCATCTGTGAGATCACACATGCAGAAAAACCTCGCATCTATGATTACTTCTCAGCCCACTCCAGGTCGCTTCTGCAGTCACTCCTCTCGCACCTGCGGCCAAACCCTCCGCAGGTGCGATGACACCAGCATAGCAGTAGGATTAGTAGCTCAACCAAAGTCCGAAATGATCCGATTCGCACCCTCCCCTCCCCCCTCCGGGGGCCCATCTAATTACACTAACGCATACAACAATAACATATGGACTCGCTTGCGTGATCGAAACACCAAAATGATATCTAGAATCATGAATCTGATACCAAATCACATGAATTCAACATGAAACTAAAAAACTTCCAAAAACACTTCCGCGCGTCCGATTCCTATCAAATCAACTCAGAATGATGCCAAATTTTGTGTGCAAGTCATAAATCACCACAAAGGACCATTCCTATGCTCGAAATCCCAAACGGACCTCGATAACACCAAAGTCTACTCCAAACCAAATTTAAAGAACTAGAAAAACCTTCAATGAACCAACTTCCCATATAGAGCGCCGAAACGCTCTCGACTTACTCGAAACTCGAGCCGAACACACACCCAAGTCTGAAATGGTCACACGAACCAATTGGAACCATCAAATCCCGGTTCTCAGGTCGTTTACTCACAATGATGACTCAAGTCAACCTTAGACACCTTACGCCACTATTAAGGAACTAAGTGTTTCGATTTCAATCCGAACCCTTCGAACCCTAAACTAACCATCCCCACAAGTCATAAAACAGTAAAATCACGTACGTGGAGTCTAATTTAAGGGAACAAGGATCTAGAAAGCAAAAAAACAGATCGGGTCGTTACATTCACCACCTCTTAAACAAATGTTCATCCTCGAACGAGTCTAGAATCATACCTAGAGTGTCGAATAAGTGTGGATATCTGCACCGCATGTTCTCTTCTGTCTCCCAAGTAGCCTCCTTGAATGGTTGACCCATCCACTGAACCTTCACTTCAAAAATCTTCTTGGACATCAAATGGTGAACCTTCCTGTCAACAATGGCAACTGGCTCCTCCTCATAACCTAGGCTTTCATCTAGCTGAACCGTGCTGTAATCTAACACATGCGACCTGTCAGCATGATACCTCCGGAGCATAGACACATGAAAAACTGGATGAACTCCCGATAGACTGGGAGGCAAAGCAAGCTCATAAGCAACCTCCCCAACTCATCTCAACACGTCAAATGGACCTATAAACCTCTGGCTCTACTTGCCCTTCTTCCCGAACCTCATGATCCCCTTCATCAGTGAGACATTCAAGAGAACCTTCTCGCCCACCATAAATGTTAAATCACGATCCTTTTGATCCGCGTAACTCTTCTGTCTGGATTGTGCTGTGCGAAGTCGCTCCTGAATCAACTTCACCTTCTCCAAGGCATCCTTCACAAAATCAGTACCATATAACCTAGCCTCGCTGGGCTCGAACCATCCAATGGGAGAACGACATCGCCGACCATACAAAGCCTCAAATGGAGCCATCTCAATGTTGGACTGATAACTGTTGTTATAAGCAAACTTGGCCAAAGGAAAGAATCGAACCCACTTCCCTACGAAGTCAATCACACATGCGCTGTGCATATCCTCCAAGATCTGAACCGCCCGTTCCAACGATCCATTGGACTTTGGATGAAAGGCTGTGCTGAGATCTACCCGGGTCCCCAACTCACTCTGTACTGCCCTCTAGAAATGCAGAGTAAACTGAGGGCCTTTATCTGATATGATAGAAACAGGCACACCATGCAAACAAAAAATCTCCTGAATGTAAATCTGGGCCAATCTCTCTGAAGAATATGTGGTCACAACTGGAATGAAATGTGCCGGCTTGGTAAATATGTCAACAATGACCCAAACTGCATCAAACTTACTCAAGTTCCATGTCAACCAAACTACGAAGTCCATAGTGATGCACTCCCATTTCCACTAAGGTATAACCATCTGCCGGAGTAGACCACCTGGCCTCTGATGCTTATACATAACATGCTGGCAATTCAGGCACCTCACTACATACTCAACTATGTCCTTCTTCATCCGCTGCCACCAATAATACTGCCTCAGGTCGCGATACATCTTCGTAGCACCTGGATGAATAGGATACCGAGAACTGTGGGCCTCCTCTAGTATCTTCTCCCTCGATCCATCAACATTTGGGACACATAGATGACTCTAGAGTCGTAGAACGCCATCCTCGCCAATAACAACTTCCTTGGCACCACCCTCTAGTACCGTCTCTTTGAGAACCAATAAATGCAGATCGTCGAAGTAACGAGCCTTGATCTTCTCGAATAATGAAGACTGAGTGATGAAGCATGCAAGAACTCGGCTGGGCTTTGAAATATCCAACCTCACAAGTTTGTTAGCCAAGGGCTGAATGTCCAAAGCTAATGGCCTCTCCTCTTTTGAAAAGAATGTCAAACTACCCATACTCTCCGCCTTTATGCTCAAGGCATCCACAACCACATTCTCCTTGCCAGGATGATAAAGGATAGTAATATCATAATATTTTAGTAACTCAAGCCACCTGCGCTGTCTCAAATTAAGATCCCTCAGCTTGAACAAATGTTGCAAGCCGCGATGATCGGTGTAAATGTCACACAATACCCCATAATGATAATGCCTCCAGAGCTTAAGAGCATGAACTGTCACGGCCAACTCCAAATCGTGTACGGGGTAATCCTTCTCGTGGGGATTCAGCTGACGTGAAGCATATGCAATAACACGCCCTCCTGCATCAATACACAACCCAAGCCAACGCGTGAAGCGTCACAATACACAATATACATCCCTGAAATTGAAGGCAACACTAACACCGGTGTTATAGTCAATGCGGTCTTGAGCTTCTGAAATCTCGCCTTGCAATCGTCAGACCATTGGAACAGAGCACCTTTCTGGGTCAATCTAGTCAAAGGTGCTGCAATAGATAAGAAGCCCTCCTCAAACTGACAATAATAGCATGCTAACCCCAAGAAGCTCCTAATCTCGGTCGTTGTGGTAGGACGAGGCCAACTCTGAACTGCCTCGATCTTCCAGGGATCTACCTTAATACCCTCGCCTGATACAACGTGCCCCAAGGATGCCATCGAATCTAACCAGAACTCAAGGTTTGAAGCACAACTTCCTCCATGCTACGCGAGTAGATCAATATATCATCAATGAAGATAATGACAAACAAGTCAATATATGGCCTGAACACCGGTTCATCAAATCCATAAATGCCGCTGGGGCGTTAGTCAAGCCGAAGGACATCACTAGAAACCCATAATGGCCATATCTAGTCCGAAAAGCCGTCTTCGGAACATCCGAATCATGAATCTTCAGCTGATGATCCCAATCTCAAGTCGATCTTAGAGAACACCCCGGCACCCTGCAACTTGTCAAACAAATCATCAATACCCAGCAATCGGTACTTCTTCTTGATGTTAACTTTGTTCAACTGGCGGTAATAAATGCACATCCGCACAGTCCCATCCTCCTTCTTCACGAACAATACTGGTGCACCCCAAGGCGACACACTCAGTCTGACGAACCCCTTTGCTAGAAACTCCTCAAGGTGTTCTTTCAACTCCTTCAACTCTCTCGGATCCATGCGGTATGGTGGGATAGAGATAGGTTGTGTACCTAGAGCCAAATCCATACACAAATTGATATCACATTCCGATGGCATACCTGGTAGATCAGAAGGAAACACATCGGAGAACTCTCAGACCACGAGCACTGAATCAATCACCGGAGTCTCTGTGGTAGTATCCCGAATATAAGCTAAATAAGCCAAACAACCCTTCTCGACCATGTGTTGAGCCTTCATAAATGAGATAACCTGACTAGATGCACTGATAGATGAACCCTTCCACTCAAATGTAGGAAACTCTGGCATCGCCAAGGTAACAGTCTTGGCATAGAAATCAAGGGTGACATGTTATGGAGACAACCAGTCCCTGCCAAGGATGACATCAAAGTCATTCATATCAAGCAACAAAAGATCTACTCTACTCTTATAACCACAAAAAGTCATGATACAAGACTGATAGATCCGATCCACAACAACAAAATCGCCCACTGGTGTGGACACATATACAAGAGTAACCAAGGAATCGCGAGGAATACCCAGAAAGTGAGCAAACACATATGAAACATATGAATATGTATACCCTAGATCAAATAGTACCGAAGCATCCCTACCCCAGACAAAAATAATATATGTGATCACGTCATCTAAGGCTACTGCATCTGGTCTGGCTAGAAAAGCATAGAACCTAGTTGAAGCGCCTCCTGACTGGCCTCCATCTGACTAGCCTCCACCTCTAGGACAGCCTCTACCCACCTGCCCTCTGCCTCTGGGCGGCCGGATGACTGGTGCGGCAGCTGGTGCTATAATCATAGGTTGATGACCCTGCTGTACTGTCTTGCCCCAAAGTCTGGGACAAAATCTCTTCATGTGGCTAGGATCCCTACACTCGAAACAACCCCTCAGAACGGTGGACTGCTGACTTGAAGTCTCATCTTGATGGCCTGAATACCCAGTGGAGGAACCCCGAATTACTGGCGGGCGGTAGGAGCTCTCTGGAAAAGCACTGAAATAGGGCTGTACTGCAGCACCCCGGGGAGGCGGCGGTGCTGGATATGTGGGCCTACAGGACTGACCTCTGCCCCCAGATGGAGCACCACTAAACCCTCTATGATAACAAAATTGCTTGTCCCTCATCGTCTTCTCTCGGCTCCGCTGACGAACACCCTTGATCCTCTGAGCTATCTCCATAACCAGCTCGTAAGAAGTCCCAATCTCAACCTCTCGAACTATTATGGCCTGGATACCAAAGTGCAAACCCACAACAAACCTCTGCACTCTCTCTGCATCCGTGGGAAGTATCATAAGTGCATGGCGAGACAACTCAAAGAATATCAAACTCATAGTCGGGCACCTACATCTAACCCCGCTGAAGCTGCTGGAACTGAAATTGCAGTTGTTCCCTCTAAGAGGGTGGAATATATCTATCCAGAAAGAGGCATATGAACTTATCCCAAGTTTAGGGAGGAGAACCTACGAGCATGCTGAGAAGATAGGACTGTCACCATCTACGGGCCCTGCCCTCTAGTTGAAAGGTGGTAAAGTCAACCCCGTGGGACTCCAATATCATCATATTGTGCAGTCTGTCCGTGCGACGATCAATAAAGTCCTGGGGTCCTCATGTCGCCCACCTCCAAAGACATGAGGATGTAGCCTGGTCCATCTATCCAATAGCTTCTGCGGCTCACCGGCCGCAGTTGGTCTGAGCTCAGTTATAGCTACTGCAACTGGCTGAGCTCCTCCCACGGGTAGTGCGCCCGGGGTCTGATATACGACAGCTGCATGTCCTGGAGCCTCAGCGATAGGGGTCTGTGCTCCCCCTTATGCCTGATATGAGGTTGGGTCTGCTGGAAATAAACCAGCCTGAGTCATAGAATCTATGCACCACAACATATGACCCATGACCTCCTGGAATCCTGGCACGGACATGAAATCCACTAGGGCTGGCTCTGCTGGAGGCACCTCGCCCTGCTCCTCAATAACAGGATCCTTCACTGGATCCATTGGTGGCACAACTAGAGAAACTCTAGGACGCCCTCATCCTCTAACATGAGCTCAAGCCCTCCCTCGACCTCTGCCTTGGCCTCTAGCAATAGGGGGAATAGCTCATCCACGATCAGGTACATCTGCCACGCGCGTTCTCACCATCTGTGAGAGAATAAGAGAAAGATACTTAGCACAACATCAAGTGCACGATAGAAGATCAAAGAAAAGTAGTTTCCTAACACCCTAGAGCCTCTCGAGGATAAGTACGGATGTCTCCGCACCGATTCGCAAGACTCTATGAGGTCTGCTCATGACTTGTGAGACCTACGTGAACCTAGTTCTTTGATACCATATTTTCACGACCTAATTTCTCCTATAGGCCGTGATGGGGCCCAACGTCATCGCTAAGCAAGCCAACGGTGAACTAGCCATATATTTATTCCGTTTAATAAGTTCAAAGTAGTTGATTTTGATTTATTAAGTAAATAAACAAAAAGTGGAAAATTTAATAAAGTAATGAGTAAACTAATAAAAGAGCAAGTATGATCAAATAAATACTCAAAAGTCATAAAGTGTCTACTAGCATGTTCCCAAGACCCGGTGTCACAAGTGTATGAGCAACTAGTAGAATATACAAAATACCTAAGATACTGTCTGAAAGTGAGATAGACAAAAAATAAATACAAAAGAGAGAGACTACGGGTGCTGCAGAACGGACTCAGAGAGCAGCTCACCACTAAGCCTCGGATAACGAGGGTTCGCGCCTGAATGGAAACCAGATTCACCTGCCTCAGATCCTGCACGATTAGTGCAGAAGTGTAGCGTGAGTACATAAGCAACATGTACCCAATAAGTATCTAGTCTAAGCTCGAATAAGTAATGACGAGGGTTCGACATCGACACTTACTATGGGCCAGCAAATAAAATACAGAAATTCTAAATAGGCATGAAAGATGAGAATAATAATAACAACACAATAGCAAGCAGTGAATAAATGATCCTTTAATTGATAGTAAATTCCAAAGTCTCCAATTGATACTTACTAGTTCCAAATCCATTTCGGTCATTAAATACACTTTCAAGCCATAAAATAATATTAAGTGTAATCGGGCTCCGAATATTATCACGAATAATTCATGCCGAGGTCGTATGGCCCGATTAAAACTACCATGTGCAATGCCGAGGGTAGAACGACACGAACCATAGATGCATCTATTATACTACAGAGGCGAAAGGCCCGCTCCCATGATAGTAGAGAAGTTTACCTTGCTCGCGAAAGTACTTGCGACACGAGAAGACATGGATTTCTCAGAGTTATTATGTATTTCCTCAATTCTTCCCAAAAATAAGAAATCTAAATATAGAATTTGCAACTTTAAAATCCCTAACCTCAACTCTACTCATAAAAATTAATATGCATAATAAACACAATGGTACAATTAAGGCATGATGTAGATCTAACACTACCCAGACATATCATGGAATATAGCTACGCACGGATTCTCGTCACCTAGTGTGTACGTAACTCCCCACACAAGTAGTACACAACAAGATACACCTAAGGGGATGGGTTCCCTCTTACAAGGTTTGGCATGAGACTTACCTCGATTCCAAGACCTCAATCTGGCTTTCCAACCTCACTAGAACTCCTCAAACAATGACTAGGCTCTGACACTAATCAAAAGTCATATAAACTAGTAAATATATATTCGAAAGTTCATAATTTAGCTTTTATATTAGTTACCCAACCCAATTTGGAAGATTCATGAAATTCACCCCCGGACCCATGTGCCCGGTTCCAGAAATATTTGAACATTAAAGTTACCCATGACCTCCCGAAATCAAATATATAATTTGTTCCAATATACACCACCAATTTCGTGATCAAATCCCAAATTTACCAAAACCCTAGCTTCTTCACAAAATCCCACTAGTTTCACAAACATTCCACGTCTAATCTACCTAAAATCCGCGTATTTAACTTAAAAATGGGTGGAGTTTACTTACCTTGTATTGTAGATGAGATTCCCCCTAAAAATTGCCCAACACCAAATGAAACTCTGAGGAAAAATGCCTAAGTCTCAGATTAAAAGCCCTCACTGCCCAATGATTTCTGCTTTTGCGGACATAGGGTCGCACCTGCGAGGCCGCACCTGCGGAAAATCCATCGAAGGTGCGGTTCTCACTAAGGTTCGGCAAGTACGAATCTGCGGAGAATCATGCGCACCTACCTATCCACTTCTGCGGAAACTGCCGCACCTGTGCACTCGTGCCTGCGGATGGACCTCCGCTCCTGCGACCCCAGTCCTTCCCGGCCTCATCCGCATATGCGACCAATTTCCTCGCATTTGCGAGCTCCCAGATGCGGAAAAACCTCGCATCTACTATCACTGCTCTCACACCTGCGGCTAAACCCTCCGCAGGTGAAATGACAATAGCACAACAACAGGTTCAGCAGGTTCAGCAGCTCAACCAAAGTTTGAAATGATCTGATTTGCACCTAAGCCTCCCCCCGGGACCCCATCTAATTACACTAACACATCCAACAACAATATATAGACTCACTCGCGTGATGCAAACACCAAAATGACATCTAGAATCACGAATCGGATGCTAAAATGCACGAATTCAACATGAAACACAAAAACTTTCAAAAATACTTCCGCGCGTCCGATTCCTATTAAATCATCTCGAAATGATGCCAAATTTTGTGTGCAAGTCATAAATCAACACACAAGACTATTTCTATGTTTATAATCTCAAACGGACCTCGATAACACCAAAGTCTACTCCAAAGAATTATAAAAACATTCAATGAACCAACTTCCCGCATAGAGCGCCGAAACGCTCCTGGGTTACCCAAAAATCGAGCCGAACACATGCCCAGGTTCGAAATCGTCATACAAACCTGTTAGGACCTTCAAATCCTGGTTCCAAGGTCGTTTACTCAAAATGTTGACTCAAGAAAAACTTGGCCACCTTAGGCCACTATTAAGGAACTAAGTGTTCCGATTTCAACCCGAAGTCATAAAATAGTAAAAGCACGTAAGAGGAGTCTTAATTAAGGGAATAGTGATCTAGAAAACAAAATGACCGGTCGGGTCGTTACAGTCACTAAGGTATAATTGTGAGGTACCCCGAGATTCTATGGTTTACCCAAAGCTGATCCTCTCCATCTTACCAATTAACACATGTTCTTTCCGATACACACTCCTAACTATGTTACTATCAACAAAGTTAATATCTTGACGATAATTTTTTTGATCCCTTCTTTTCCTTTTGTTTTGATTTTTTGATAAGTGGGACTAAACCCGAGGAAGGGTTCCCTCTTTGGTTTTTGTTTTTTAGATTTTTGGATTTTGACTTAACAACAATATTTTTGTTTTTCTCTCTCTTTTTTAACTTAATCAAATTTAATTGTTTTGTGATTTTTGAAAAAATGAGACCGAACCCGAAGGTTGCCAATGTATCTCATTGAAATGAGAATCAAGTCAAGTGTAGATCAGGAAGGGTGGGAAGAAAATATTTTTTACTTTTCATTTCCTTTTTTTTTCTTTAATTTTGACTTAATCATTTTTTGTGATTTTTGATAAAGAGAGTTGAATGTAACATTAGATTTGTGGTTACCGTTGCGAAGCGCTATCGGACAATTGAATGTCAGACGGGCTTTGTAGTTACCGTCCAGAAGCGATATCGGAGCATTAAGTTAGACGGGCTTTGTAGTTACCGTTCCGAAGTGATATCAGAGCATTTAATGTTAGACGGGCTTTGTAGTTACCATTCCGTATAGGAGAATGGACATGAATGTAAAATGACGGGTTGTGTACCATTCTGTACAGGAGCATTGTTAGTACGACACTGGGTACCATTCTGTTTAGGAGCACTGGCAAAAAAGTAAAATGACGGGTTGTGTACCGTTTCATATAGGAGCATTATTAGTACGAGGCTAGGTACCATTCTGTTTAGCAGCGCTGACAGGAAAGTAAAATGATGGACTGTGTACCATTACTTATAGGAGCATTGTTAGTACGGCGCTGGCTACTATTCTGTTTGGGAGAACTGACATGTAAGTAAAATGATGGGTGGTGTACCATTCCATATAGGAGCATTGTTAGTACGGGCCGGGTACCATTCTATTTAGGAGCGCTGACAGGAATGTAAAATGATGGGCTATGTACCGTTCCGTATAGGAGCATTATTTTAATAACGGGGCTGGGTATCGTTCTTTTTAGGAGCGCTGACAGGAAAGTAAAATGATGGGATGTGTACCGTTCCATATAGGAGAGTTATTAGTATGGGGTTGAATATTGTTCCGTTTAGGAGCACTGACATGAAAATTAAAATGATGGGCTGTGTACCATTCTGTATAGGAGCATTGTTAGTACGGGGTTAGGTACCGTTTCGTTTAGGAGCGCTGACAGGAAAGTAAAATGATGGGATGTGTACCGTTCCATATAGGAGAATTATTAGTATGGGGTTGAATATTGTTCCGTTTAGGAGCACTGACATGAAAATTAAAATGATGGGCTGTGTACCATTCTGTATAGGAGCATTGTTAGTACGGGGTTAGGTACCGTTTCGTTTAGGAGCGCTGACATGAAAAGTAAAATGACGGGCTGTGTATCATTCCGTATAGGAGAATTGTTAGTACGAGGCTGGGTAACATTCTGTTTAGGAGCGCTGGCAGAAAAGTAAAATCTCCACGCGATGGGAGGGACAAGAAAGTAAATCTCCACACGATGGGAGCATTTTTGGTTGATTTGTTTTGAAAATATGATATCGAACCTGGAGAGAGTTCTTCATTGACGATTCTTTTTTATTTTTAGAAAATGAGATTGAACCCGGGAAGTGTCACAACCCAAACTAACCCCTGTCATGATGGCACCTATCGTGGAACTAGGCAAGCCAACTCATTTCCCAAACTAACTAATATTTGCATTTCAAAGATAATTTCAATGTTATTTAACATAAAAACCTTCGTAAGGGAGTTCCAATCAAAATAAAAGTGCGGAAGGAAAAATCCAACATCGGGGTGTCACTAGTCATGAGCATCTACTAAAATCTGTCTCACAATATCAAGGCTAACTCCGCCTGAAAAATAGTTACATGCAACTAGAGGAAGATAAGAGGGAGAAGAGCAGGGGCTGCAATCGCAAAATAGCTACCTTGTTATCTCCTAGAAATTTGCAACCAGAACAATCAATAACTGCTACCGTGTCCAACTACACCTGAATCTGCACACAATGTGCTGGGAGTAACGTGAGTACGCCAACACAGTAAGTAATAACAATAAATAAAGCCTGAGCAGTAGTGACGAGCAATAAGGCATATAACGTTCATATCAGGAAATCTCGGTAAAATACCACATGCTTTTAAAATCAGGATTTGAATCAAAACATCTCGTTTAAACCCAGTTCCAGTAAAAATCAATTAAAGATATTTTTTTACAGTTTCCAAACAGAGGAAAAATGCAAAGTTGCGAAAAAATGATGAAATCATTAACAGCCCCTCGGGCAAACCTCACAGTCACTCGTGCCACTCGGGCATACCTCACAATCGCTCATGCCTCCCAGTCACTCAGCACTCGGCACTCGACACTCGCGCTTAGTAGGTATGTGCTCACTGGGGGTGTGTACAGACTCCGGATGGGCTCCTTCAGCCCAAGCGCTATAGCAAGCCAAATCATGGCATAAATCAGTCAGGCCCTTGTCCTATATCAAACATGCTGCGGCATGCAGCCCGATCCCATAAATATGCAACATGCTGCGCGTGTGCAGCCTGATCCCATAAATATGCAACATTCTGCGACATGCAGCCTGATCCCATAAATATCCTCACAAATCAGGCCCTCGGCCTCACTTAGTCATAAACCTCTCAAGCCACTCGGACATTTCAGTAAAACAGGGCATTCGGCCCAAAACATTTATATGCATCAAAATAGAGTCATAAAACTGAGTTATGCAGTAAACAAGTATAAACATGACTGAGTATATATTTCAATCGAAAACAGAGAGCGGATAGTAAGAAAAGGCCCCTAAGGGTCCAAACAGCACTGACACAAGGCCCAAACACGGCATTCAGCCCAATTTTCAGAAACTCTTTCTAAAACATATAAGTATCATATAGTTTCAACAAAGTATGCAACCTTACAGCCACCACGGGACAGACCAAGTCACAATCCCCAACAGTGCACGCCCACACGCCCGTCACCTAGCATGTGCATCACCAAAACTAGTAGAATGATACAAAAATCCGGTATTTCGTACCCTCAGGACTACATTTACAATCGTTACTTACCTCAAACTGGTCAAATCTCTATCCCGCAATGCTCTTGCCTCTGGGCTCAGCCTCTAGATGCTCCAAATCTATTCACAATCAGTACAATACCATCAATATACGCTAATGGAATGAATTCCACAAGAAAAGCTACAAAATTAGACCAAAACACGAAATTGGCTCAAACCCGGGCCTCGGGCCCACGTCTCGAAATCCGACAAAATTCACAAAACTAGAAAGCTCATTCACTCACGAATCTAACCATACCAAATTCATCAAAATCCGACATCGTTCGGTCTTTCAAATCCTTAAATTACTCTCAAAACATCCAAAGCCCTAACCCCTCATTTTCACTAATTACATGATTAAACAATGGAACATCACCATATATACGAGTATTAGGGCTCAAGAAACTTACCTTACTGATAGCCCTTGAATCACCCTTCAACAATCACTCCAAAAGCTCCACAAACCGACTTGAAAATGGTGGAAATGAACCAAATTCTCGAAGTGTTCTATTTATGTTTTCTACCCAGGTTTTCGCACATGCAGTCTCTTTATTCGAGCCTGCGGGACCGCACCTATGGTCAAGGTGCCGCATCCGCGAACTCCACTTAATTCCCCAGCTTCCGCATCTGCGCTCCAGGTCTTGCACATGCGGGCTCGCAAGTGCGGCCAAATCCTTCGCGTCTGCGCTCCAGCCTTGGCCTAAAATTTTATCGCATCTGCGCAGAAAATTCTCGCGCCTGCGTGTTTCCTCCGCTTCTGCGAAGCCTGCCCAACGTCCCCCTTTCCGCATCTGCGCCCCAGGTCTCGCACCTGCGGGCTCCCAGATGCGACAGACTTCTGGCACCTGCGTATACTGCCTAGCCCAGAACTGTCTGCACCTGCGAACGCCCCACGTGCACCAGCGCCCTCACACCTACCGCTCTTTCTTCCTCAGGTGCGAAAATAGCAGTAGCAGCAGCTTCAACTGCATTTTCCAACTTTGACAAATCCGTTAACCACCCGGAATCACCCCGAGGCCCTCGAGACCTCAACCAAAAATACCAACAAGTCATGTATCAACATACCAACTTAGTCAAACCTTCAAATCACTCAAAACAATATCAAATCATCAAATTACCCTCGGATTCAAGCCTAAGAACTTTTAAATTTCCAAATTAGGCAACCGATGCTGAAACCAACCAAACCACGTCCGAATGACCTCAAATTTTGCATAGACGTCACAAATGACACTACAAACCTATTCCAACTTCCGGAATTCCATTCCGATCCCGATATCAAATTTTCCACTGCCGTTTGAAATCGCTAAATTTCTAATTTCGCCAATTCAAGCCAAATTCTACCATGAATACCAAATCATATTCCGGATGCACTCCTAAGTCAAACATTACCTAACGGAGCTAACGAAAGAATCAGAATTCAAATCTAAGATCGTTTACACGTAGGTCAGTATCCGGTTGTCTTTTCCAACTTAAGTTTCTACTTAACAGACTAAGTGTCTCAAATTCACTCTGAAACCACTCCGATCCCGAACCAAGTAACCCGATATAATATAATATAGCTGAATAACACAAAAGAAGTAGAAATGGGGGAGACAGGGCTATAACTCTCGAAACGACCGACCGGGTCGTTATGGGAAGGGTCCTTGATTGATGATTTTAATGACTTTTGTTTGAATAATGTGATCAAACCCGGGAAGGGTCCTTGATCGATGATTGGTTTTTTTTGAAAAATGTGACCGAACCCGCAAGTTGCCTACGTATCTCGTTGAAATGAGAATTAGGCTAGGCATAATTCGGGAAGGTTATAAAGGGGAGATGTTTTGGATTTTGAATTTCCTTAAGAAAAGAGGATGATATGTTTTGGATTTTGATTTTGATGTCTCACGGAGAGACTTCTGGAGAAGAAATAGAGGAAGGTATATATATGTTTGTTATATTTTTTTGATTTTTTAGGAATGATCCCTTTGGAAGGATATTCGGTCAACTGTGACCCAAGTGGCCAGATTTGACCGATTCGTCCAGTTAAGGACGAGAAAAAACGGACCCATTACTGGTTGCCTATGTCTCTTGACACGAGGCCAAGAAACAGGCACGCGTAGTTCGTGAAGATTAGGGATAGAGGAAGATGTTTCGAATTTTTTTCTGAATTTCCTCAAGGAGAAATTATGCAGGAATATGTTTTTAGATTTTGATTTTCCTTTGATGTCTACAGAAAGACTTCAAAGCAACAGGGGAAGATATACACATTTTTACATTTTTTCAGAGATGAACCTTTCGCAAGGATCTTCGGTCAACTGTGCCCCAAGTGGCCAGACTTGACCGACTCGTAAAAGTAAGGACGAGCAAGTTCGGACCCATTATGAGTTTCGTACGTATCTTAACACAAGGTCAAGAATCAGGTACGCGTAGTTCGTGAAGGTTAAAGAGTATGAGATGTATGATTTTCAACACTTTTGTTTCTTTCCTACTTCAAGGCATTGCAACTAACTATATTAATTGCATCAAAGATACGTATTAAATGCAAGGGTATAGACAAACTCGGAGCGATGCCTCGTTGTACCAATGATTGGGTGTGGTATCTCTGGAGTTGAAGAGTGTCTCCCTCCAGAAGATGTGCCCCAGCTGCTCCTTTGAATAGTTGCCTTGATGCCCTTGACTGTTTGTGAGATAATGTTTGAGGTTGTCTCCCAATTGGTTATAGGGATGTTTTGTTGCAACCTTCCAGCAGTCTGCATGAACCTTTTAGTGATCGTCCCCAGCTATTAGCCGGGGCATATATCTGATGCAGATATAAAAATATAGTGACACTAGTGCCGTCATAAAATGATGGAATCAAGAATTATACCTAACACTCCCTTAATTGTTCGGTTGATGTTCCGCAATTTCCGATGTCAGATGTTATTTCCCGTGTAGTCCCAAGATAATGCTCTATTTGGCCGTCCACAGAAATCATTTGATGATCGTTCCCGGTTGACAACCGGGAACGATGTTATGATCTGAATATAGAAAAGTGGTGAGAGCAGCAAAGTCATGAAAAATTATGAAGTTCATTGTAAAACTACTACTCCCCTTATATCTAACTGGTGTTCTACAAAAGTTCGAGACTAGATGTTATCTCCCGTGAAGTGCCCCGGAT
>AWOL01S0134600.1:0-54726 GCA_000715115.1 Nicotiana otophora
AAGACAATTGCGAATGCTGACTAAACATCAATATAATGCTGGGCCGACAAGGCCGTCATAACTCTACAGCTGGCAAACCAACAAAATATACATAAAACACCTACAAGCCCAACATACTGCACTAACTGACAGGATATGTCTACAAGCCTCTACTGATGGATATACTGTGATCGGAACAGGGCTCCGACCTACTCATATCTTATATACATATCTACACAAGATGTACATAAAGCTCTAGACCCGGCAACTCCAAAGTGCATGGAGCTTACCGATCAAGCTGAACTCGGGAAACACCTAATGAGGAGATCTACCCGTCTGTCTGTCTGAACCTGCACGCATGAAATGCAGCGCCCCCAAAAAAGGGACGTCAGTACGAAATAATGTACCGAGTATATAAGGAAATATACTGAAAGCTGAAACTGAACTGATAATATAATAACTAAAAGTAACTGGGAGTCAAAGATAATCTGAAGATATGCTCACCTGCTGATACTGACTCAACTCTCTCAATATAGTAAGTAAAATAATTGTCTGGCCTTATAAAGCTCTCTATATATAACTGTTCTACCATAGTAGGCTCACTTATAGGCGCTCGACCATACTAGGCTCTATATCTCGGCCATGCTGGGCTCTCTCATAGGCGCTCGGCCACAGTAGGCTCGATATATAACTTGCCATCTGATCAGAGGTTGCCCAATAGGGGCCTGCCCATCGATTATAGCTCGATGGTAATAAAAATACTGCAATACTTTATATATAGGCTCTCTACTCTCTTGACTGGAAAAAGACAATACTCAATTAAATATGAAGTCTCGATAAGGAGAATACTGTAATTTATGAGACTAGGATAATGTATATAAATTCTGGAGTATGAACTTCTCTTTATGCCTCGTTATCAAACACATGTAATTACAAGATCATGCCAAAATGAAGGAAAGGTTTAGCCTAAACATACCTGAGTCGATTCTCTTGACAATCCCTCTAACACACGTTAATTTAGACAAAACATGTGACAGCAAGATCGGAGTAGGGAAATATCTGTATGATATTATTGAGAAAGATTACACCGTACTCCCTTATAATTGCAAAATCTAATGTTTTGAACTGTTGAGATGCTATGAAATCAGATGCTATAAAATCTCACATTGAATTCTTAAAGATGCATATTTTGGCATTTGATATATGCTTAAAGTAGAGATTCCTTTTGTTGATGCTTCATCTGTATTGTTGTAATACAAAACTTTTGGCTCCACAAGTAAAGCTCCAAATAACCATGAAGGAATATTTGAAAGTGCAAATCTCCATACAAGGTAAAGTATTTTGTTTGGTTAGCTTCTAGGGAGGCTTGCCTTACGTAAATAAATATTTAGAGAAGGGATTTACAATTAAGTAATCATGTGCCCTCTTTGCCTAAATCATGTGCCCTCTTTGCTGTGACCATTAGGAAGACAACAATTGTCTTTGTATTTGTTGCAAGGTTTCTCGACAACTTCATCCACATTTTGCCACTTCTTTTGTGATTTTAAGAGTCACTTAGTTGTTCTTATATGGCTGCCACGTTAGGGGTTAATCGTTATCCAATAATTATCCACTTAATTCTTTAATTAACTAGGCAATCTCTCATTACCCAATAATAAAGATTATCTCAAATTACTTAAAATACTATTCACTTTTAATACACTTTATACACCTTACTATCATGGCCATGTGGTACCTTGTATGACACTAGTCCATAAATATCAGGTATTATAGCTCGGACCATATTGTTATTCCAAAATGTCAACCTTTGACGAAATTCATTTCCTTCGATTTACTTACCCTCTCACCTTCACGAATTTACTCATCACTTGTTTGAAGTAGCACAATACTTATAATCCCAAAATAAGCTCATTCCCAAACTTATGTCGATTAACTTACGACAAAATTTTAACGTACAAAAATGCGAGATGTAACATCTCATTTCCGAGCTTTCATCAATTTATTTTTGGTGTACTTTCACGTACGACAATATGGGGTGTAACAAAATGGCTATTCTTCAAATTATTTTCAACCCAATTGCTAAGGCCCAAACGGAAATACCCAGTCCAAATACCCCATCTCCATTCCAATGTGGCAATCCAGACCATTCTCTTTGCAGCAATCAACTCGCGCCATGTCACCTCTCTACAATACTCACATAAGAAACACAATGAATTTGAGTCATCTGTTCTTCAGATCAACGGCTCACAATTGGTCTTCGTTTCTCTTTTATTTAAATACCTAGAGATCTAATCTCAACTGTCCAAAATCCCTTAATCCAACGGCCACCAAACATTCCCCTAAAAAATCCTAAATGATCGAATTATCAGGGCCGTTGATCATCATATCCAACGGCCCAAGCTCTATCTCTATTCATTTAAGCTAGAGACGAACCTCCCATTACCCCAACACCCTAATCATTTCTCTTTGATGCAGCCGCCATCATTTCCTTTTTCTCTCTCTTTTCTCTCATCCCTTACAACCCATCAATCACGAAAACCTTCCACGAATCAGTGCAAGGTTCACAAGACCTTCACCAAATTGTCCTTCCCTGCTTCTCCATCCCCGCATCCTGCTAATTTTCCATTTTTGCTCGACAAATCTAAGATATTAGACGCGGTCAGTAAGGTTGAATCCCCATTCTCTTCATTCTTTCAAATCAGACTAATAGATTTGTCTCCTTTGTCCCTAGGTGATGAAGACAGTGAATCCAGTTTCCATTTTCGTTGATTAAATTCAAAACCCCCGATTTGAAACCCTAGACCTAAATGATGAAACTTCATTTCATCTATTTTCTCCACTCACTCTTCCAAATCAGAGTATGCATGTGCACGTTTCAGAGCTTCATCATGAATATTCTGTACCCAGAGGTCAAAAACGTAGTGACCTCTGGGTTTTGGAGCTTTGTCTGATGGTTTTTCCTTCAACGGTCAATTGCTTTCCACTCAGGTAAAAGTTTCATTAATCTTTTCCTCTGTTTCTTTCTGATTTCACTCAATCTTGTTGTCACCATCGATCTTTCGTCACTTTCCACTATTGTTTTGAATTTGTGAAACCCTAAGAGCCTTAAATGGCACTATAAATAGAGTCTTTAATGTTCTCATCTACAACGGCCTAACACTAAAAAACAACCTAATAACATCTAAGAGTAATTCCAAGATCCCAAACCTAGGGTTTCTTACTGATTTTGTTTCCATTTTTTTAGTACTTTCGTTGCTTCGAACTTAAATCCTTGGGGTCTTAAGCAACTAAGAGAGATTCCACTTTGGTATGATGCCCTCGAAAAGGTCAGTACATTCCTAACTTCCCTCTTTTGACAATCTTATTAGAGTGCTATGAACTTGCTTATTGTCTTCTGTTAATTATAGTTGTTTATGATGTTATCATTGATATACAAAATGTTATCTCCTTGTTCATGATAAGGTGCTATTAGTTTGTGATCTTTTATCATGTTTCTGAGTATCCTCAAACTTATGTCGACTAGCCTGTTATATGACTCTAACAACTCTTATATCTGAATCCTAGTAGTCTACATGATTAATTTCCCTTAATGTGTTTTAAATGACTGCTCATGTTTATCTAAACTTTAAAGTTTTTCAGTGATGATTCTGTTGTGATCTCTACCTCTATATATTATTTTCCTGCCTTCTGTTTGTCTTGTGGTCAAGTTTATTATTTTATAATCCTAACTGAGATCACTTGAAAAGCTCATAAGTTCATATCATCTATAATTTATATGTAGCATAAAAAATCTGAGTGTTTAGATGCCTGCCTTCTCTATACCTATATCTGCCAACTCTGAGGGCAACTTCTGGGTTGTTACTATGGCATTCCCATGATTATACTTAAGTGTTGGTTGCACTTGCATGAAACAGTCTTGTTTGAGTTGAAATTTCTTCTTTTCATGAATACCAATAGTTCTACTGTATATATTCTGTTAAGCTTAAGTTATCCTTTTCTTCATAGAACAAGTCATGTCATGTTTTGTTATAGTTAACTGGTAATTTCTGTTAAGCTGAACTTAGTTGTCTCATGTGTAGATAAAACCTTCAGTTACATGTTTAAGTCAAAACCTATTTGGTGTAGTACTTTCCTGTCTTTAATCTCTTTTAAGCCACTGCTGACCCTATGAAGCTTATATCTAGTTATCATTAAGGTGTCTTCCATAAAATAGGACCTAGTTATTCTTGTTATAATCAAGTGGTGATTGTTAAACTGAGTGTGATTGCTTTATAACTAGATACTAATTTAAGTTATACACCCAGGTTAAACTTGTTTTGGTATAACATTTCCTTTATCTGCACCTTGCTCCCTTCATGGCATGTTTAACTTGATTCTATAACATGTAAAGTTCCCCTGTCTGTATAAGATTACAACCTCACCTGAAGTGTCTATGTATTAATTGACTGAATGTAATAGGTTCCCCTATTTGGCTTCCTGATCCCATGCTTGTTTTGAACTGCACTCGGTCCTCTTTCTTCTGCTATTCTGAAATTGAATCTGATTTTCAATCCTGTGAGAAGTTTTCCATTGCTACTGTTTGAGCATAATGGCTTGTTTGAGATTGATACTATTATGAATATAATCCTGTTGATCCCCCATAGGGATTCCATGTCCAAATCTGTGAACTTGTAGTCGCATTGAGAGTTTTGATCATGTTTCTGATATCTCAGATAATTTCTGTAAGAGGTGCTAGTTGCAACTATTTTCCAAAACCTTATTAACACCTCTTGAAGTTCCATGTATTGTTACTAATCCATCCATGTGCTATTAGCAAACTAATCAGTTCATAGTTAGTTTGTGAGGGTAGGAGCATCTATATTTCTTGCGTTGCTGCATATATGAACTCTGAATAGCTTACCTTCCCTTTGAATGTATTTTTTCCCTAATGCTTAGACCTTTAACAATATGCTATGATTTTTCTACTTATCTCCTATATGTGGTCGAAGTTTGACCTTTAGGTTTACCTGATATGTGTATTGTTCATTTGGCATCAAATATGGTCTGTGTTCCCTTATGCCATTCTGTTGAAAGGGGGAGTATACTTTTATGGTAAGTGATACTATATCATTTAGTTTACATTGAAAGGGCCTCATTTTCATTTAAACCCATAAGGAAAAATATGGTGTTAGTAGTTAGAGGTATTTGGGAGTGGAGTTTAACTCTAGGTTGTGCTGATCTCCCCGGCACAAGCATTGCCCTGGGCCTTGAGTCCCTTGGGAACTTTGAAGTATCAGGGGATTCAAAGGGGCATTGACACTTTTGGTTCTTTAAGGGTTTAGTGTTTTATGACAATGAAAGGTTTTTAATGTAAATTAGTTTCCATGTATAACTACCACGTTAGTATAATTTCTCATGGTATTTGAGTATTAATGTTTTAATATATTTGGTTCCAGTCGTCTGTTTATATATAGTTCATACACGATTGAATATGCTGAAAATGTGGAGCATGTATCTAATGATTTTCTCTTTTCTTTTTGACATGCACATCATTTGGGCCTGCTGAGTTCCTACGGAACTCAGGCCCAATCCCAGCCTTTTTGCACTTTTCTGGAGAGTCCAAAGTCAATTGTAGCCTCATCTCATTACTGTTGGGCCTGCCTTTTTGAGGCCTAATTACTAGAGTCTGGTCCTCTTTCCCTCAATTCCTTTGTTATTATCTATTGCTTCCTTTATTTAGTTTACTGCTTCATTACCTTTTATCTACTCTCTTGTTGCTTTGTTGCATCTTTGTTGTCATGTATACAATACTCATATATTAGGTTACATACTTTATTTCATGCTTTAATATCATATGAAACATAGGCAAGCTTTAAATAATATAGGATTTAGAAGGAATTAGTTAGTAATTAATCCTCACTTTGCTAATTTAATTTACTCATATCATTACTATGTTCTCACTCACTTTTCCTTTTCTTAAAAGATTTTGAAGCCCAGGACTTAGTAAAAACAGCAGCCCATTTTCAAAAGGAAATCAGAACTGAATCGCAAGCTTTACTATCATGAGACAAATCAGAATTTTCATAAAAGGTGAAGTGTTGTCGGACCAAAAGGATTTATACTCTCCCTTAAGTATACAGTAAGTCATACTCTTTAATATTAAGTAAGCATAGTACAAATAACTGATCCCTTAAAATTAGTGTAAGTCTTATGGAGCTACCTCGGGTAGATTTTAAGGGGTGCCTAACACCTTCCCCTTAGAAGAACAAGAACCCTTACCCATAATCTCACAAGTTAGCATACCTTTAAAGAATATGACATAGTAATTAAATAGGTACCCTAGTATACCTTTAAATGTTAGGAGGTGACTCTCTTTTATCAACAATAAAAGAACCACAAGTTGAATCTTGTTTTGTCTAGTGTAAAATTGGGTGCAACAGCATGGTGACTCTGCTGGGGATTCACACTTAGGTTCTGACCTTAGCAGACTTAGATTAATTTAGCATCTAGATTTATTTGTACATTGCTTTAATTATAGATAAAATTTCAATTACGTGCTTACCTGTTTTAGTTGCTCTTTATGCTTATCACCATGCTTAGTGTTGCTACACCCTTATCTGTTACTATTTTATATATACTTTCATCATATTTTTTCCTATCGAGTCTTGGTCGTATACTATCACACACAATGGCACGTGAGGGTTGTCTTTTACACCCCTATGAACCTTTTTTTCAAAACTCTGTAGTTTCAGAGAATGGTTTTGTCAGGTTAACTAACATAACTTCTCGTAGCCTTCAGTCCAATTCAAAAGTAGGAATCACTCTACTCAAGTAAAATAGATCATACTGCATAGAAATGTCAACGGGTCATGCACCCAACGGCATGGTTTCTGTGGAAAGACAAACAAACCTGACAAGACACTTAAATATCTAAAACAAACACTTACCAAACATCTTTCTTTTACCCACCTCAGAGAAATGGAAATCAACCGAAATGTCCCCGAGATCAGCATGATAATGGGAGAACCACATAAATTGAAACAGTGGTGGAAGAATATTCGTCGGGAGCACAGAGAAGAGGTTCAGATGCTCCTAGGAGCATTAACATCATTGCTGAATATCCGAACAGACAGGGTGCTCACTCGCCTGTTGATAGAATTTTGGGATCTGGCTAAGTTAGTGCAGTTAGTACCGATATTGTAAAAAGTCACAAGTTTCAAAGAGCTAACATTCAATGGAAGGAAGCCAATATTGCCAGTTACTATGCCCGGTTACAAGTTCTTGGATGCCTTTGGCCGGCCAACAGTAGGAGCCTCAGAAGTATTGAGGATGAATGGGTGAGCCTCAACCAGTTGTTCAACAGAGTTGGGCGCCGTGAAAGTTACGAATGGTATTTAGGGGAGTTTAAATGTGACCAAGCAATGTGGGAGAGTATCAGGGCTATCACTTTCTCAATGGCACTATTGGGACTATAAGTCTTCCCGCAGCGAAGGAGTCAGATCAACATCAACATATTACCTGTGATTCTGGTGACCTTCCGCAGCAATCTTCAAGCTTCTTTGGTTTCGATGGTGTTGGTTCAGATGCTAAGGTCTTTGTCCTCATGTGCACGAGGGCATGATTTCTTTAAAGGTTGTAACTTGAAGCTTTAGATCTGGGCTACTGAACATTTCTTCTAATGAGAGGTCGTCATCGACTACTTTGTGGGTGTCAACAATATGAGCCGCAGCCACAACGAAAGAATAAGACATTGGGTCATCCCACATGGGCAAGAAGAGTGGAGGGAAATGGTGACAAACTTGAGCGGGGAATGGATCAACTAGAAGCTATCCTGGTTAGCTGGAAGAGAAATCTTGAGGACTCATCAGAAATACTTTATTGAGCTGATCGGACTGGAAGATATTCAATCATATTCACTCCTGCGGGTCCTCGGATAGTTTGGGATGATCCAAGATGTGCCTCTGTGGACATAGACAATGTTATATGAGGATGAGTACAACGGGCAGATTCCAAACCCCAGGATAATAAGGCTCCAAGAAGAGTGAAACGACCTAGTCACGATGTCTATGGGTCAAAACTCATGGTATACTCCTGAGTATTACATCTGGATCAATGAAGAAGAAGAGTTGGCCCGGCCAAGAAGAGAGGGTATTGCCTGGTTAGAGGACGCAGTGGTTGCTTTGTAGATGTACCATGTGATCCTGCCACATTACCTTATGACCAATTCAATGCATCGTCAAGTAGTCCCAGAATCCATTAACCACATGTTGCCACCTGCTGAAGAAGACAATCGGGTAGTGGAGTGCATCCAAATAGAGTCTAGCATAGAGCCGGAAGAAGATCCGGAGGAGGAGTCAGATTTCAATGATAACTAGGAGGAGTTTGAAGAAGACTAGTAGGAGGATCCGGAACAAGAGCCAGAAGAAGAGGAGGATATGGGATACGACTCAGGGGATGGTTATTAGAGTTGGTTGATTTCCCTTTCTTTCCAGCTTTGTACCTTTATTCCCAGTTCTCTCTTTACTTTCCAAAAGGGCAAGCTATCCAAGGACATATAGTTCTATGAAGCAGTGATGTAATCTTTGTTCCCACTTGTATCAGTCTAGATTATCAATGAAAACAAATTCCTTCGGATCTAAATGTGTCAAGTCTAAATATTTGTCAAATATCTGCGATTTAAGCCGACCTCCGGCAATGAGAGGTCCCTGCTAATTCTGGGAAACGCATTAGCCTTAATGTATGAATTATTTATCTGTGTGATCTCCTGCTTGTATAAATGAAGAAACTGACTCTTGTTCCTTTTTTCTTTTCCTTCTTATTTTTCTTTTGCTTTATTATACCCCCCGAAAAGAAAGTTGGCTCGTGTTGACCAAAACTGGCGGAACCACCATACAATCTAAGGTCAAAAGGAAAGATGTCAACCGCAGAAAACCCAACTGAACATGCTTTGGTCATAGCCGACAGCCTGGGGCGATTGGAGAAAAACAGACGACACCAGGAATGATGAATATGTGGCCAGGATGGCCCAGGAAATGGAGTCTTTAAGGGAGGAGGTACAACATATCAGGGAACTAGCGCACCTGGTTGTGTCAACAATTGTTCAACCACCTCGATTCCCTTCTTTGGATTCACTCCCTAACCACTTTTCTTCCACATCATGCCAAAATAACAACACCCTAACTTCAGCTACTACCAATCAAATCATATCTCCAGTGAGTCCCGCAAACACAACAAATCCCCATATTCACACCCCTATGTACCATGGTACATTCATACACCACAAAACCTGCCTATTACTACCAATGCAACTACCCCTCCTCATGACGGGGTCACATTTACCACTAACCAGCACATGCCTGTGGCACATGCCGTGGACCATGAGTGGTATGTCCCCCCCGTATATGCTATTTTTTAACCTACCTTTATAGCACCTGCACGGTCGGGGTGTCTTATGAGATTGACCAATACACTGAGATGGAGAGGGAAACCAGGCGTAAGGAAGATGAGTCAGTATCTGAGTAGTTGAAAATTTTGAGGAGGAAAATGAAGAGCCTCCAAGTTGCCCGAGGAAGTGAAAGTTTGGACTACGAGGATCTGTGTATTCATCCAGATGTGGATATGCCAACAAGGTAAAAACCCGTAAAGTTCGATATCTTCGATGGGACGGGAGATCCTCACGCACATTTGAGGGAATATTGTGACAAGTTAGTCAGAGTGGGGAGGAACGAGAATCTATGGATGAAGTTATTTATAAGAAATTTGACGGGAGAAGCACTCACCTGGTATACTCGACAGGATCCGCAAAAGTGGAATACTTTGCAAGACATGGTGGAAGAATTCATGAATCATTTTTTATTCAATACAGAGATCACTCCTGATCGGTTCGCACTGGTGAACCTAGAGAAAAAACCGTCCGAGTCATTCCAAGAATATGCACGTTGGTCGAGGTCAGAGGCCGCCAGGGCGCAACCTCCGTTGGACGATAGTGAATTAACCAAGTATTTCATCAGAGTCCAGGAAGGGATATACTTCAAAAAGATGATGGGAATGATGGGACAGAAATTCCCCGAGCTGGTCAAGATGGGAGATTTCTTAGAAGAGGGTATAAAATCTAGAAAAGAACAATCCATGGCAGCATTGCAAGCGGCCATAAATCCTCTCTAATTAGGGTTAATTGGTAGCGGAAAGAAGAAAAAAGAGGTATCAACAATCATCCCTTTTTACCAACCCAACCCATATTACGGAAACACTTCCTACTCTCCAAACAACCATTCACCATCACCTATTTACGCTCCAGTCTATAACACCCAGTCATATTACCACCCTCAGCCACAATACAACCCTCCTCGAGCCAACAATAACCAAAACTCACAATGACCATATTCTCCTGTCCAAACCACTACTCACCAAAACTAACCTACTTATGCACCATGCCCTCATTCCAACTTGGAAGAGAGGGGTCCTAGAAATTATACCCCGATTGCTAAGCCTCTAGCCCAATTGTTCGAGAGACTGAGAAGAGTGGGATTGATATACCCAGTTGAAGGAAGGGTTCCAGAACATCCCTCCAAGTATTTTTGATGCCACTAAACGATGTGTGTACCATTCCAATATACCTGGGCATGATACTGAAGATTGTGTTAAGTTGAAAAATGAGATTGAAACACTAATCAAGAGCAAATCCATCCACTGCACTCCGATGCCGCCCAATGTGAATCGCAATCTGCTGCCAAATCACTGAAACCAAGGAGCTAACATGATCACATTGGATGAAGAGTATGACCTAAAGGGAATGATAGTCACTATAGAAAATGCAGAAGCCACCAGGATCCCTCCTCAAAGGGCTCTAATGATTATAATACAAGTGAGACCTATATTGACTATTCAGACTTATCAGCTACAACCTGTAGTTGCTATAAAAGACGAGGAATGTCAGGAGTACAAAAACGTCCTATGGACATACCAGCAAAAGGGAAAGGCAAAAATAACAAACTATGTCGCAACCCATGGTATGACTAAGTCTGTCGCAACCCATGGTATGACTAAGTCTGGGAGATGCTACGCTCATGAAGCTACAAATCAAGGTAACTTGGGAAGGGAGCAAATTCAAAGATGGAACATAACAGACCCAGAAGTCACCGAGTTTTGGAAGAGAATGTCAAGCAAAGAGTATTATATGGAGGAGAAGCTGAAGAAAACTCCAGCACAGATATCAATCATGGATCTATTAATGAGTTCCGACAGTCATAAAGATGCCTTGTTGAAAGTAATAAGTGGGGTAAGTGTATCAAGTAACATCACTAGTGAAGCGCTGGCCGCAACAATTTAAAAAATGGTCAAAACAAACATGATCAATTTCAGAAGAGACGAACTTCCTGTCGAAGTCGCAAGTCAAAACAAGACTCTTCACATCACTGTCAAATGTGGGGACAAAGTGGTGTCCCGAGTGCTAGTCGATGGAGGGCCATAAGTCAAAATATGTCCGCTCTCTACCTTACAAGAGTTAGGAATTCTTTTGAGGGAGGTCAAGGAAAGCCACGTGAAAGTGAGAGCCTTCGATGGTTCACAAAAGGATGTTATTGGAGAAATTTATTTTGGCCTAGCATATCGGGCTGTTCGAATTCCCCATATTATTTCAAGAATGGACATCTCCTTTTCCTACAACTTGCTGCTAGGCAAGCCCTAGATACATATGGCAGGGTCCATGCCATCCACTTTGCACCAATGCATGGAATTTGAGTGGGGATGTTAAGAGATCGTGGTTCATGGCGAATGAGGTCACTCCACCTATTTGGAGTATGTTGTTACATTCATTGAAGGACTAGACGAAGTTGTTTTCCATGTAATGGAAATCATGCAAACTACCGAGATGGAGGAGGCTGAACAAAACTTGGGAATGCAGTCGCCGTATAGATCCACGATGGCTATGAGGGAGATGATGAAATATGGATATAGGCTAGGAACAGAGCTGGGGGCCAGTTCGGATGGAATCACAGAGACAATTGAACATAACGGGAAGCAAGGATGGGCCGGCATAAGATATCAGCCTCTAGAAGGGAAATCTCACAATGTTAGCTCCGGGAAAAGGTTTTTGTGCTAGAGCATGTTGCAAGTCTGGGACAGAGTTCAGCACCCGAAGATGATATCATCGACATGATGGGAAAATTGTTCATGAATATGATTGAAGAATGATGTGAAGGGACTGATATCAAGACACTGACTATGAGGGATGCAAAACCATGGGAAGAGTTGCTGAATTGGACTGCCAGTCCAACTTTGGTTCGTCGGGTGTCTTGTAATCAAACTTCTAAAAACTCTCGTTCCATGATTATGACATGTGACGAAACTATTGAGTGCAACGACCCAGACTATGAAGAGTATGACAAGAGAATGATGCCCGACAATATCCCGCAGGAGATCGAGTAGTTGGAAAGTCAGAAAAAGCCCAATCCTGAAGAAACGAAAGTGGTCAATCTTGGAAGTGAAGAAGATGTAAAATAAACCAGAATCAGCATTCACCTAGAAGCCGAGCAGAAAGAAAAATTGATTGAGCTCCTCTGACAGTACATTGATGTATTCTCATGGTCCTATGATGACATCCTGGGATTAAGTAATGACATTGTCTCGCTTAAATTGCCTACCAATCCTACCAGGCCGCCGGTCAAGCAGAAGCCCAGAAAATTCAAACTGATTAAAGTCTGAGTATAAAGGAAGACGTGACCAAATAGATAGAAGCAAAAAATGGTAAGGGTCACCAATTATCCAAGCTTGTTGGCAAACATCATCCCAGTACCCAAAAAGGACGGAAAGATCAGAATATGTGTGGACTATCGAGATCTCAACAAAGCTAGTCCAAAGGATGTTTTTCCTCTGCCAAATATCCACATCCTCATCGACAATTACGCGAAGCATGAATTGCAGTCGTTTATGGATTGTTTCGCTGGATACCACCAAATCGTAATGCATGAGGAAGATGCAGAGAAGACGGCATTCACCACACCTTGTGGAGTTTATTTCTATAGAGTCATGTCATTCGGTCTCAAGAACGCTGGTGCCACTTACATGAGAGCCATGACGACCTCTTTCACAACATGATTCATAAGGATATTGAAGCGTATGTGGATGACGTTATCATAAAGTATCGAAAGATTTTGGAACATTTGGACGATTTAAAGAAATTTATTGAACGCCTGCGAAGGTACAATTTGAAGTTGAACCCAGCAAAGTGCATGTTCGGAGTCCCTGTTGGAAAGTTGTTGGGATTCATTGTAAGTAGGAAGGGGATAGAGTTGGACACATCAAAAATCAAGGCCATTCAGGGATTATCGACACCAAAGAGCAAGAAAGATGTCATGAGTTTCTTGGGTAGGTTGCATTATATCAGTCACTTTGTAGCCCGGTCCACAATAATCTATGAACCCATTTTCAAGTTGGTAAAGAAGGATGCCGCCACAAAATGGACGTAAGAGTGCCAGAAAGCCTTTGACAGATTCAAGGAGTATCTGACAAATCCACCAGTGTTGGTCCCCCCGAACCCAGGAAGCCATTGCTACTCTACTTGTGAGTCTTGGATAACGCCTTCGGCTATGTTAGGATCACATGACGAAACTGGGAGAAAGGAGCAGGCCATCTACTACTTGAGTAAGAAGTTCACGCCATGCGAGACCAAGTATACTCTGATAGAACGCACTTATTGTACCCTGACTTGATTGCTCAGAAATTAAGGCATTACATGTCAGCATACACTATACATTTGATATCTTGACTCGACCCGCTCAAGTACATCTTCTAGAAGCCGATGCCTACTGGAAAGCTATCTAAATGGAAAATTCTCCTCAAGAAATTTGACAATGTGAGCATACCTCAAAAGGCTATCAAAGGACAAGCTTTAGCTGACCATCTCATAGAGAATCTGGTGGATGGGAACTACGATCCACTTACTACATATTGTCCCGATTAAGAAGTATTATTTGTTAGAGAAGATATTGTAGAATCGTACCCTGGGTGGAGAATATTTTTCGATGGAGCAGCAAACTTCAAAGGAGTCGAAATTGGGGCAGTCCTGATTTCAGAATCTGTACCAATAATATAAATGAATATGAAGCGTGCATCATTGGAATCAATATGGCAGTCGACATAAACATCAAAGAACTTTTAGTCATAGAATATTCTGATCTGTTCATACACAAGGTCCAAGAGGAATGGTCCACCAAGAATGTCAAGATACTTCTGTACCTGCACTACGTGAAGGAGCTATGCAAGAAGTTCACAAAGTTTGAGTTCAACCGGGTTCCACCAAATGAATTAAGGTAATGGGTTCACTCTGGTCGTTCGCCGCTTGGGGCATAGACATGATTGGACCCATAGAGCCTGTAGCATCAAACGGACACTGTTTCATCTTGGTAGCTATCCACTATTTCACCAAATGGGTCGAAGCATCTACTTACAAAGTCGTCACGGAGAAGGTAGTGGCATATTTTTTCTAAAACATCGTCTACAGATTTGGAATACAGGAGTCTATCATCACTGATGCCGCTAACCCCAAAAGCGACTTCATGAGAGGAATCTACGAGATGTTCAGAATCATCCACCGCAATTCCACAACCTACAGACCACAAATTATAGGGCAGTCAAGGCAGCCAACAAGAATATCAAGAGAATTTTACGAAAGATAGTGAACAATCACAGACAAAGGCATGAGAAACTACCTTTCGCTTTACTGGTTATCGGACTACCATGAGAACATCCATTGGGGCAACATCGTACATATTGGTATACGTCACTGAAGCTGTGATAGCTGTAGAGGTCGAAATACCGTTTTTAAGGGTCATTTAAGAAGCAAACTTGGATGATGCAGAATGGATACGGGTCAGACATGAGCAACTCATGCTCATTGACGAGAAATGAATGGATGCATTATATCATGGTCAGCTATATAAGAATAGGATGGCCAGTTCATTTAACAAGAGAGTGAAGCCCCGCCAGTTCGCATCGGGGCAGTTGGTCTTAAAGAAAATCGTTCCCCATCAAGAAAGGGCCAAAGGAAAGTTCACACAAAATTGGCTAGGTCCTTACGTGGTTTACCGAGCACTATTTGGTGGAGCTCTAATCTTGGCAGAAATGGATGGAAGAGTCAACACGAAGCCCATCAACTCAGAGCAATCAAGAAATACTATGTTTGAAGGCAAATTGAGTTTGGTTTTAATGTAATAGAACTACGTTCAACCTGACTTCCCACGGAGGGATACGTAGGAAACCCACGTAGGGTTTGGTTTCTCTCCCCCCATTTCTCTTGTAATAGAAAATCCAAATATCAAGTTTGTACGTTGCTAAGGAACTACGCCTACTTGATTTCCTCATAAAGGAATACGTAGGCAATCCTCATCGGATTCAGTCGTCTTTTGTAATTGAACTATGTTCTGGCCTGATTCCATTTGGATACGTAGGCTGTATGAGTTAGACTCGGCCATTTTCATTCTTAATCTCATCATTTTTCATTTTTTATAATTGAACTACGCTTTGACCTGATTCCATTTAGATACGTAGGCCACCTGAGTCAGGCTCGGTCATCTTCATCATATCTTATCATAAACCACGAACTACGTTCGGTCCTGATTCCGTTTTGGATACGTAGGCAACCTGAAAGGGTTCGGTCCTAACCTTAGAAAAAGCATTGTAGTGCATTAGTACAAATTAGGATGCAGTCGCGACAACAACCATTTGCGTTGTCAGAAGCATCACGGGAGGTCAACATCAAAAGGACAAAATTTTCAAGAGGATACGCTCACGTGTGGAGAACCTTTCGTAACATGTCATAATCCGGAACGATGACATTTGCCTTAAAAACAAAGTATTTTCAAAATATTTTCTAAAAAACAAAATATATACAGTAATTTGTTCCATCTACCAAACTTCACGGCGCAATCATGTCAAAGGACGGGGCAAACCAACATTGTGTCGACACAAACCAACCTCCTCGCACCCTACCCCCCACTAAGAATTTTTCTTTGAGTGTAGGGTAAACAGAGAGTAAGGAAGCATTAAGACCATACTGGGGCAAATGACGGACTCACCATCTGCCTAAGATTATCTCTCTTCCTTCTTTACTTGCATTTTTCTGGTACAACGAAGGCTAATCTTTTAATCCTTTGCAGGTACCTCAAAATCAGATAGCTGATACGGCAAAACATGTACATAGCACATCGCCTGCTCAATCAATCAGAGAGCCCTACAAATTGAATATCGGCTTCATCAATTGAAGTCCTGTATATAGCAAACTGTCAGCTCAATTAATCAGAGCACCATGTATGAATCAAACATCGGCTTTGCCAATTGAAGTCATGTATATAGCAAACCGTCAGCTGAATCAATCGGAGCGCCATGTACAAATCAAACATCAGCTTCGCCAATCGAAGCCTTGTATATAGCAAATTGCAAACTTCGCCAACAAAGCAACTCGCATCGCCGCTCCGTCGTAACGGATGCCAGAATAGACAGTCGCATACCTCATCACCGATGGTCTGCCAATCGATGGTTGCAACTTAGCTTCACAGTCAAGAGTATCTCTTGGGCATGCTTTTAATTCATTTGCTATTACTTTGAATGTTTTAACATTTTGCTCATGCAGCTTCAGGCATGATTACAGTTTAGTCAATCACTCTCAAGCAGAGATTACTTTATATCTCAGTGCAAAGCCCTCCTAATAAGCGGAGGCGTACTTTACAAATCAAGCTCTCGCAACAAGCGGAGACACTTCTCATTGCAAATATCTCCCAATAAGCGGAGATGCACTCTCCCAATCAAGCTGCCCCAACAAGTGGAGACAAATTTCAAATACTCCGACAGCTATGGAACGGTACACATCCCGGCTAAAGAATCGAGTCAAGATCAAGTATCCCGTCATCCCAACCCCAAACAACGGCTCGCCGGCAGCCAAGCATCATCATTCCTTTATCATTTACATCGCATCTTAATATGTTCTGCATTGCAAAATAATGTATGCGTGTAGTTTTTCTATTTTGTAGGAACAAACACCACAACGTGGAAATAATTTTAGCAGCAGACCAAACTACAACGCTATGGGGGACAGCCAACCCATTAGCGGGCCTAGGATCCATGTTCAAGACGATCAGTGAAACTCAAAATTGTCAAATCCTTCAAATCAAGCAGCAAAATTAAAGCTATCATGAGTGCCCAATCCTCTGTCTCGCCATATCATCATAATACGATAATGGGGCAGTTTTTGCAAGTGCTGCTTCCCTAAAGTCTTCACTCCAGAACTATATGAGGTCTGATCCTCTTTAACCTGAGGTATGTAAGCATATCAAAGCCAGAATTCGGCCCCAATATCTACAAACGTTTTCTCAAAATATTCCTAGATTCATCCTTAACTCAATACTGCAATTCACAATCTTCATTTCACTCTTGCAACACATGCCTGAAGTCAGGACAAAATTGGCTTTGGTTCAATTTCTTTGCCCGAAAACTCTTTCTTCGTCTCCGGTCAAAGAGGGGCAGCTGTCGACGGCCAATTTTGACCCTCGATTTTTAAGTTAATATATTTATCCTTAATAAATTACAATAAATATTTTTAAAGTGTTTTCTAGTAGCAAATACATATTTTTATGAATTAATTAAGTATTAGTTTTAAAATTAATCGCGTAGTATTAACAATATATAATTACAAATATATTCACTATTTTAATATTATTAAAATAACCCTTATATATTACATAGGACTTATAATTAATTTAATAAATTACTCTTTAATCTCTAGTGAATTAGACTATTATGTAAAATTCGAAATTAATATTGCAATTTAGAAAATAAAGTATTTTTATAAATAATTAATTAAAATAATTCGTACTATATATAATAATTATAATTTTACCATATTTTATTAAAGATTATTAAGTTTATTTAAATTAAATTCAAAAAGGGATTAAAAGACAAAAGGGATATAATTGCAATTCTCAATCAAATATAAAATGGCTATTCTTCAAATAATTTTCAGCCCAATTGCTAAGGCCCAAACGGAAATACCCAGTCCAAACACCCCATCTCTATTCCAATGTGGCAATCCAAGCCACTCACTTTGCACCAATCAGCTTGCGCCCCGTCACCACTCTATAACACTCACGCAAGAAACACAATGAATCTGAGTCGTTTGTTCTTCAGATCAACGGCTCACAATTGGTCTCCATTTCTCTTTCATTTAAACACCAAGAGATCTAATCGCTACCGTCCAAAATCCCTTAATCCAGCGGCCACCAAATATTCCCCAAACAAATCCTAAACCCCAAAACCCTAATCATTTCTCTTTGACACAGCCTCCCTCATTTCCTTTTCCTCTTTTTTTTCTCTCATCCCTTCCAACCCATCAGTCATGAAAACCTTGTACGAATCAGTGCAAGGTCACAAGACCTTCACCAAATCGTCCTTCCTTGCTTCTCCATCCCCGAATCCCGCTAATTTCCATTTTTGCTATTCGAATCAGAGATATTAGACGCGGCCAGTAAGGTTGAAACTCCATTCTTTTCTTTCTTACAGATTCATCTCCTTTGTCCCCTAGGTGATGAAGATAGTGAGTCCAGTTTCCATTTTCACTAATTAAATTCAAAACCCCCAATTTGAAACCTTAGACCTAAATGACGAAACTTCATTTCATTTGTTTCTCCCATCATTCTTCCAAATCGGAGCATACATGTGCATGTTTCGAAACTGCATTATGAATATTTAGTATCCAGAGGTCAAACGTAGTGACCTCTGGGTTTTGGAGCTTTGTCTGATGGTTTTTCCTTCAACGGTCAATTGCTCTCCACTCAGGTAAAAGTTTCATTTATTTTTTCCTCTGTTTCTTTCTGATTTCACTCAATCTTGTTGTCACCATCGATCTTTCATCACTTTCCACTATTGTTTTGAATCTGTGAAACCCTAAGAGCCTTAAATGGCACTATAAATAGAGCCTTTAATGTTCTCATCTACAACGACCTAACACTAAAAAACAACCTAACAACATCTAAGAGTAATTCCAAGATCCCAAACCTAGGGTTTCTTACTGATTTTGTTTCCATTTGTTTAGTACTTTCGCTGCTTCGAGCTCAAAGCCTTGGGGTCTTAAGCAACTACGAGAGATTCCACTTTGGTATGATGCCCTCGAAAAGGTCAGTACATTCCTAACTTCCCTCTTTTTACGATCTTATTAGAGTGCTATGAACATGCTTATTGTCTTCTGTTAATTGTAGTTGCTTGTGATGTTATCATTGATATAGAAAATGTTATCTCTTTGTTCATGATAAGGTGCTATTAGTCTGTGATCTTTTATCATATTTCTAAGTATCCTCAAACTTATGTCGACTAGCCTGTTATATGACTCTAACAACTCTTATATCGGAATCCTGGTAGTCTACATGATTAATTTCCCTTAATGTGCTTTAAATGACTGCTCATGTTTATCTAAACTTTAAAGTTTTTCAGTGATGATTCGGTTGTGATCTCTACCTCTAATATTAGTTTCCTGCCTTCTGTTTGTCTTATGGTCAAGTATATTATTTTATAATCCTAACTGAGACCATCTGAAAAGTTCATAAGTTCATATTATTTACCATTTAACTGTAACATGAAAATTTCAGTGTCTAGATGCTTTCCTTCTCTATACCTATATCTGCCAACTGTAGGGGAAACTTCTGGGTTGTTACTATGGCATTTTCAGGATTATACCTGACTGTTGGTTGCACTTGCATAAAACAGTCTTGTTTGAGTTGAATTTTCTTCTTTTTATGAATACCAATAGTTCTACTGTATATATATTCTGTTAAGATTAAGTTATCCTTTTTTCATAGAACAAGTCATGATCATGTTTTTAAATAGTTAACTGGTGATTGTTGTTAAGCTGAACTTAGTTGTCTCATATTTAGATAAAGCCTTCAGTTACATGTTTAAGTCAAAACCTATTTGGTGTAGTACTTTCCTGTCTTTAATCTCTTTTAAGCCATTGTTGATCATGTGAAGCCTATATCTTATTATCATTAAGGTGTCTTCAACAAAGTAGGACCTAGTTATTCTTGTTATAATAAAGTGGTGATTGTTAAACTGAGTGTGATTGCTCCATATCTAGTTACTAATTTAATCTATACACCTGGGTTAAACGTTTTTTGGTATAACACTTCCCTTATCTACCACCTTGCTCCCTTCATGATATGTTTAACATGATTCTGTAACATGTGAAGCTCCCCTACTTGTATAAGATTACAACCTCACCTGAAGTGTCTATGTATAATTGACTGAATAGTGTAGGTTCCCCTATTTGGCTTCCTGATCCCATGCTTGTTATGAACTGCACTTAGTCCTCTCTCTTCTGCTATTCTAAAACTGAATCTGATTTGCAATCCTGTGAGAAGTTTTCCATTGCTATTGTCTGAGCATAATGGCTTGTTTGAGATTAATACTATTATGAACATAATCTTGTTGACCCACATAGGGATTTCATGTCTAAATCTGTGAACCTATAGTGGTATTGAGAGTTTTGATCATGTTTCTGATATCTCAGATAATTTCTGTAACAGGTGCTAGTTGCAACTATTTGCCTATATCTTATTAACACCTCTTAAATTTTCAAGTAGTGTTACTAATCCATGCATGTGCTAGTAGAAAACTAATCAATTCATAATTAGTTTACCAGGGCAGGAGCATCTGTATTATTTGTGTTGCTGCATATGTGAACTTTGTATCCTCAAACGTATGTCGACTAGCCTGTTATATGACTCTAACAACTCTTATATCGGAATCCTAGTAGTCTACATGATTAATTTCCCTTAATGTGCTTTAAATGACTGCTCATATTTATCTAAACTTTTTAGGTTTTTCAGTGATGATTCGGTTGTGATATCTACCTCTACATATTGTTTTCCTGCCTTCTGTTTGTCTTGTGGTCAAGTTTATTATTTTATAATCCTAACTGAGATCATCTGAAAAGTTCATAAGTTCATATTATTTACCATTTAACTGTAGCATGAAAAATCCAAGTGCTTAGATGCTTTCCTTCTCTATACCTATATCTGCCAACTCTAGGGGAAACTTCTGGGCTGTTACTATGGCATTTTCACGATTATACGTGACTGTTGGTTGCACTTGCATAAAAAAGTCTTGTTTGAGTTGAATTTTCTTCTTTTTATGAATACCAATAGTTCTACTGTATATATATTCTGTTAAGATTACGTTATCCTTTTTTTCATAGAATAAGTCATGATCATATTTTTTTATAGTTAACTGGTAATTGTTGTTAAGCTGAACTTAGTTGTCTCATGTTTAGATAAAGCCTTCAGTTACATGTTTAAGTCAAAACCTATTTGGTATAGTACTTTCCTGTCTTTAATCTCTTTTAAGCCATTGTTGATCATATGAAGCTTATATCTTATTATCATTAAGGTGTCTTCAATAAAGGAGGACCTAGTTATTCTTGTTATAATAAAGTGGTGATTGTTAAACTGAGTGTGATTGCTTCATATCTAGATACTAATTTAATCTATACACCCAGGTTAAACGTTTTTTTGTATAACACTTCTCTTATGTGCCACCCTGCTCCCTTCATGACATGTTTAACTTGATTCTGTAACATGTGAAGCTCCCCTACTTGTATAAGATTACAACCTCACCTGAAGTGTCTATGTATAATTGACTGAATAGTGTAGGTTCCCCTATTTGGCTTCCTGATCCTATGCTTGTTATGAACTCCACTTAGTCCTCTCTCTTCTGCTATTCTAAAACTGAATCTGATTTTCAATCCTGTGAGAAGTTTTCCATTGCTATTGTCTGAGCATAATGGCTTGTTTGAGATTAATACTATTATGAACATAATCTTGTTGACCCCCATAGGGATTTCATGTCCAAATCTGTGAACCTATAGTGGTATTGAGAGTTTTGATCATGTTTCTGATATCTCAGATAATTTCTGTAACAGGTGCTAGTTTCAACTATTTGCCTATATCTTATTAACACCTCTTAAATTTCCAAGTAGTGTTACTAATCCATGCATGTGCTAGTAGAAAACTAATCAATTCATAATTAGTTTACCAGGGCACGAGCATCTGTATTACTTGTGTTGCTGCATATGTGAACTCTGTATCCTCAAAATTATGTCGACTAGCCTGTTATATGACTCTAACAACTCTTATATCGGAATCCTAATAGTCTATATGATTAATTTCCCTTAATGTGCTTTAAATGACTGCTCATGTTTATCTAAACTTTAAAGTTTTTTAGTGATGATTCGGTTGTGATATCTACCTCTACATATTGTTTTCCTGCCTTCTGTTTGTCTTGTGGTCAAGTTTATTATTTTATAATCCTAACTGAGATCATCTGAAAAGTTCATAAGTTCATATTATTTACCATTTAACTGTAGCATGGAAAATCCAAGTGTTTAGATGCTTTCCTTCTCTATACCTATATCTGCCAACTCTATGGGAAACTTCTGGGCTGTTACTATGGCATTTTCACGATTATACGTGACTGTTGGTTGCACTTGCATAAAACAGTCTTGTTTGAGTTGAATTTTCTTCTTTTCATGAATAGCAATAGTTCTACTGTATATATATTCTGTTAAGATTAAGTTATCCTTTTTTTCATAGAATAAGTCATGATCATGTTTTTTTATAGTTAACTGGTAATTGTTGTTAAGCTGAACTTAGTTGTCTCATGTTTAGATAAAGCCTTCAGTTATATGTTAAAGTCAAAACCTATTTGGTATAGTACTTTCCTGTCTTTAATCTCTTTTAAACCATTGTTGATCATGTGAAGCTTATATCTTATTATCATTAAGGTGTCTTCAATAAAGTAGGACCTAGTTATTCTTGTTATAATAAAGTGGTGATTGTTAAACTGAGTGTGATTGCTTCATATCTAGATACCAATTTAATCTATACACCTAGGTTAAACGTTTTTTGGTATAACACTTCCCTTATCTGCCACCCTGCTCCCTTCATGACATGTTTAACTTGATTCTGTAACATGTAAAGCTCCCTTACCTGTATAAGATTACAACCTCACCTGAAGTGTCTATGTATAATTGACTGAATGTTGTAGGTTCCCCTATTTGGCTTTCTAATCCTATGTTTGTTATGAACTGCACTTGGTCCTCTCTCTTCTGCTATTCCGAAACTGAATCTGATTTTCAATCCTGTGAGAAGTTTTCCATTGCTACTGTTTGAGCATAATGGCTAATTTGAGATTAATACTATTATGAACATAATCCTGTTGACCCCTTTAGGGATTTCATGTCCAAATCTGTGAACCTGTAGTCATATTGAAAGTTTTGATCATGTTTCTGATATCTCAGATAATTTCTGTAACAGGTGCTAGTTGCAACTATTTTCCTAAATCTTATTAATAACTCTTAAAGTTCCAAGTAGTGTTACTAATCCATGCATGTTCTAGTAGCAAAATAATCAATTCATAATTAGTTTACCAGGGCAGGATCATCTGTATTACTTATGTTGCTGCATATGTGAACTCTGTATAGCTTACCTTCCCTTAGACCTTTAACAGTATGTTTTGATGTTTCTGCTTCTCTCTTATATGTGCTCGAAGTCTGACCTTTAGGTTTACCTGATATGTGTATTGTTCATTTGGTATCAAATATGGTTTGTGTGCCCTTATGTTATTCTGTTAGAAGGGAAAGTATATTTTTGTGGTAAGTGATACTATATCATTTAGTTTACATTGAAAGGCCCTCATTGGCATTTAAACCCATAAGGAAAAATCTGTTATTAGTTGTTAGGGCTGCTCTCCCTGGCACAAGCATTGCCCTGGGCCTTGAGTCCCTTGGGAACTTTGAAGTGTTGGGGAATTCAAATGGGACATCGTCCTTGAGTATAACTTCCTCCTTAGCCTTTAATTCATTGACACTTTTGGTCCTTTAAGGGTTTAGTGTTTAATGACAACGAAAGGTTTTCAATGTAAATCATTTGACATCTATAACTACCACGTTAGTATAATGTCTCATAGTATTTGAGTATTGATGTTTTAATAAATTTGGTTCCAGTAGTCTTTTTATATATAGTTCATACACGGTTGAATATGCTGAAAATATGGAGCATGTATCTAATGATTTTCTCTTTTCTTTTTGACATGTACATCATTTTGGCATGCTGAGTTCCTAAGGAACTCAGGCCCAATCCCAGCCTTGTTGCACTTATCTGGAGAGTCCAAAATCAGTTATAGCCGCATCTATTTATTGTTGGGCTTGCCTTCTTGAGGCCTAATTACCAGAGTTAAGTCCTCTTTCCCTCAATTCCTTTGTTATTATCTACTGCTTCCTTATTGTTGGACCTGCTCCACTTATCTATTGCTTCCTTAGTCTAGTTTCACTCTTATTTCGCATGCTTTACAAATATGGACCATTTACATACGTATTTCAAAATACTTTCAACATATCTTTAAACTTCTTTATAAATTCACACCCCTATTAAGTCTCACATCCCTTTTTATACTCTCCCTTAAGTATACAGTAAGTCGAACTCTTTAATAGTAATTAAGCATAGTACAAATAACCGGTCCCTTAAAATTAGTCTAAGTCCTATGGAGCTACCTCAGGTAGATTTTAAGGGGTGCCTAACACCTTCCCCTTAGAAGAACAAGAACCCTTACCTATAATCTCACTAGTTAGAAGACTTATAAAGAATATGACTTAGTAATTAAATAGGTACCCTATTATACCTTTAAATATTAGGTGGCGACTCTCTTTTATCAACAACAAAGAAATCACAAGTTGAATCTTATTTTGTCTAGTGCAAAATAGGGTGCAACACTATTCGTACCCGTTATTTTGGTACAGCAGTGCATATGTTTCCATGAGTTCTATGTTAAATTTCTATTTATTAGATGAAAATTTCTAAGTTTAAAGGCTAAATAGATAATTAAGTTGGAGGATCACTGTTGGCTTGCCTAACCACTTCGTTGGGTGACATCGTGACCTATTATGGGATTTGGTTCATGACAGTTTGGTATCAGAGTGTTAGGTTCACATAGGTCTCACGAGTCATGAGCAGGCCTAGTAGAGACTTGTGGATCGGCGCAGAGATGTTTGTACTTATATTTGAAAGGCTATAGGGTATTAGGAAACACCTCTTTCTTCATATCCTATCGTGCAATTGATGTTGTGCTAAGTATCTTTCTCTCATTCACTCACAGATGGTGAGAACGCGCGCTACGGCTATACCCGGAGGCAGAGGAGCTGCTCCCCCGGTTGTTAGAGGAAGAGGTAGAGGTAGAGGGATGGCCACACCTCCTGTTAAGGGACAAGGACATCCTAGAGTTTCTCCTGTAGTTCCACCAATGGATCCAGTAGAGGATCCTATTATTGAGGAGCAGGGTGAGGTACCTGCTACTGAGCCAGCGCCAACAGATTTCATGACTGCACCGGGCTTTCGAGAGGTCATGAGCCGTATGCTGTAGTTCATGGATTCTATGACCCAAGCTGGGCTATTTCCAACATATCGAGCCACATCTCAGGTGGGGGGAGGGGGGGATCCCAGACCCCTACCACTCATGCTCCAAGGCACGATGATGTTGTTTATCAGACCACCAGGTGTACTACTTGCAGGCGGGGCTCAGCCGGTTGCAGCAGTTAGACCTGAGATCAGATCGATCGCGACCGTTGGGGAGTAAACATTGTTGGATAGTTGGGCATGGCTTATCTTCCTGTCTTTGGTTGTGAGCGGTCAGAGGAACCGCAAGATTCCATTGACCGTTGCAAAGAGAGGCTGCGTATTATGGGAGTACTGGAGTCCAACGGGTTGGACTTTACCACCTTTTAACTAGAAGGCAAGGCCCGTATATGGTGGCATGCTTACAACCAAAGCACGCAAGCAGGTTCACCTCCATTGACATGGGGCTAGTTCATATATTTTTTCTTGGAGAAATAAATTCCATATTTAGAGAGAGAGGAGCTTCAGGATCAGCTTGAGTGGATCCAACAAGGTCGTATGTCGGTGACAAACTACGAGGCGAGATTCACTGACTCGTCTCGTCATATATCTATTATACTCCCCACGGATGTAGAGAGGGTGTAGAGGTTTATTTCAGGTTTGCACCCTGAGATTCAGGTTCCTATTGCTCATGAGGCAAAGATGGGGACTTCATTCCTATATGTTGTGGATATAGCTCAGAGAATAGAGCGTATTGGTAACCACAGTAGAGAGTCTGAGTTAAGGGATACGCGGTCTTGGCATTTTGGTGGATTCTGTGGTTCCCCGTCTGGGGCATGGGTCAGTTCATGAGGGGCCAGCCTAGCAGGCCTATGTATTCAACACCACCGCCTGCTAGGAGTGCTCCAGCACGACCCTACTTCAGCGTTATTCCTGAGAGTACTTACCGTTCTTCGGCTATTTAGGGTTCCTCTAGTGGTTATTAAGGCCATCAGGGTCAGACTCTGAGCCAGGAGTTCACCACTCATAGTAGTTATTTTAAGTGTGGGGAGTTGAGCCACGTGAATAGATTTTATCCCAGGCTTCGGGGCAAGGCAGTACAACAAGACCAACAGCCCATGATTACCGCATCGCCCGCCCGGCCAGCCAGAGGTGGAGGGCAGGTAGGTAGGGGTCACCCTAGAGGTCGAGGCCAGTCATGTGTCGCTCCGGCTAGATTCAATGCTTTTCCATCCAGGCCAAAGGCAGTCGCCTCCGATGCAGTGATCGCATGTACTATTTTTGTCTTCCGTAGAGATGCTTCGGTATTATTTGATACAGGGTCTACTTATTCCTTTGTCTCTTCTCTATTTTATCCTTATTTGGATGTATCTCGTGAGTCCTTGAGTGTTCATGTATATGTGTCAACGCAGTGGGTGATTATATTGTTGTGGATCATATTTGCTGGTCTTGTGTGATGACTTTTTGTAGTTATGAGACTAGAGCAGATATTCTATTGCTCGATATGATCGACTTCGAGGTTATTTGTCTCCATACCATTCCATTCTTGATTGCGATACCAAGATTGTTACCTTGGCGATGCCTGAGTTTCCTAGGTCAGATTGGAGAGGTTAATCTATTGTTACTTCCAGTCGTGTTTTTTCTTTCTTGAAGGCTCGACATATGGTCGAGAAGGGTTGTTTAGCCTATCTGGCCTTTGTTCGATATACCACTGCACAGAATCCTATGATAAATTTAGTGTCGCTGGTATGGGAGTTTTGTGATGTATTTCCTGCTGATCTACCAGGTATGCCACCAGATCGAGATATCGAATTCGGCATTGATTTACTGCCAGCACCCAACCTATCTCTACTTCGCCTTATCGCATGGCTCCAAATGAGCTGAGGCGGTTAAAGGATCAGTTTCAGGAGTTACTTGAGAAGGGGTTCATTAGGCTAAGTGTATTGCCTTGGGGTGCACCAGTGTTATTTGTGAAGAAGAATGATGGTAGTATACAGATGTGCATTGATTACCGCCAATTGAACAAAGTCACCATCAAGAATATTACATATTGCCTCCCATTGATGATTTGTTTGATCAGCTACAGGGTGCTAGAGTATTTTCGAAGATCGAATTGAGATTTAGGTATCATCAGTTGAAGATTCGTGCTTCGGATATTCCGAAGATGGCTTTCTAGACTAGATATGGCACTATAAGTTTCTACTGTTGTCCTTTTGCTTGACTAATGCCTTATGGACTTGATGAATCGGGTGTTAAAGTCATATCTTGACTCATTTATTATTGTCTTCATTGATGACATATTGATCTGCTCACGTAGTACGGAGGAGCACGAGCAATATTTGAGTTAGTGCTTCAGACCTTACAGGAACAAAAGTTATATGCTAAGTTCTCCAAGTGCGAGTTTTAGTTAAATTCGGTGCCTTTCTTGGGGCATGTTGTATCAAGCAAGGGTATTAAGGTGGATCCCAGGAAGGCCGAGGTAGTTCAGAGTTGGCCTCGTCCCACCACAATGACTGAGATCAGGAGTTTCTCGAGGCTAGCAGGTTATTGTCGTCGATTTGTGGAGGGCTTCTCATCTATTGCTTCTCATCTATTGAAGCTCCATTGAGTAGATTTACCAAGAAGGGTGCTCTGTTCAGATGGTCTGATGATTGCGAGGCGAGCTTTCAGAAGCTCAAAATCGCTTTGACTGCAGCACCAGTATTGTTTTTCCCTTCGATTCAGGGATGTATATTGTGTATTGCGATGCTTCACGCGTTGGTTTGGGTTGTGTATTGATGCAGGAGTGGCGAGTTATTATATATGCTTCATGTCAACTGAATCCCCACGAGAAGAATTACCCTATGCAGGATTTGGAGTTGGCTGCAATAATTCATGCCCTCAAGATCTAGAGGCATTATCTTTATGGGGTGTCCTCCGAGGTTTACACCGATCACCGTAGTTTGCATAATTCGTTTAAGCAGAGGGATCTTAACCTGAAGTAGCACAAGTGGCTTGAGTTACTGAAGGATTAAAATATTACCATCCTTTATTATCCAGGCAAGGCGAATGTGGTCGCGGATGCCTTGAGCAGAAATGTCGAGAGTATGTGTAGTTTGGCATTCATTTCAGTGGAGGAGAAGCCATTGGGTTTGGACATCTAGTCCTTATCCAACAAACTTGTGAGGTTGGATATTTCAGAGCCCAATCGAGTTCTTGCATGTGTTGTGGCTCAGTCTTCTTTATTCGAGCAGATCAAGGCTTATTAGTATGATGATCCGCACTTGGTGGTCCTCAAAGAGATAGTGCTATAGGGTGATGCCAAGGAGGTTACTATCGGTGACGATGGTGTTCTGCGACTCCAAGATCGCTTATGTGTTCCTAATGTTGATGGCCTGAGGGAGACGATTCTAGAAGAGGCACACAGTTCAAGTTATTCTATTCATCCAGGTGTCACAAATATGTATCGTGACCTGAGGTAGCATTACTGGTGGCGGCGGATGAAGAAGGATAGTTGAGTATGTGGCTAGATATCTGAATTTCCAATAGGTTAAGTATGAACACCAGAGGCAAGGTGGCTTAATTTAGCAGATGGTTATATGGGAGTAGAAGTGGGATGGATTTCGTAGTTGGGTTGCCACAGACGTTGAGGAAATTCGATGTCGTTTGGGTCATTGTCCACAGACTGACCAAGTCTGCACACTTTATTCCAGTGGTGACTACTTACAATTCAAAAAGGTTGCCCAAATTTATATTCAGAAGATTGTCTGGTTTCATGGTGTGCCTATTTCTATCATTTCAGATAGAGGCACTCAGTTCACTTCACATTTCTGGAGAGTTGTATAGAGTGAGTTGGGTACCCGAGTAGAGCTCCTCATGGCCTTTCATCCGCAGAATGACGGGCAGTCGGAGCAGACAGTTCAGACTCTGGAGGACATTCTCCCAGCATGTATGATTGACTTCGGAGGGTAGTGGTATCGATTATTATTTGGCTGAGTTTTCTCACGACAACAATTATCATTCCAACATCGAGATAGTTCCAATTGAAGCATTGTATGGTTGGCAATGTTGTTCCCCATTGGTTGGTTTGATCCCGGTGAGGCTAGGTTATATGGTACTGATTTGGTAAAGGATGCCTTAGATAAGGTAAAGTTGATTCCGGAGCGACTTCGTACAACACAGTCCATACAGAAGAGTTACGCATATCATTTATGGTGGGCGAGAATGTTCTCTTGAAAGTCTAGCCGATAAAGGGTATCATGAGGTTCGGAAATAGGGGTAAGCTAAGTCCGAGGTTCATCAGTCCATTCGAGGTGTTGGAGCGAGCTGGGGAGGTTGTATATAGGCTTGCTTTGCATCCTAGCCTGTAAGAAGTTCATCTGGTATTCCACGGGTCTATGCTCCGGAGGTACCATGATGACATGTCACATGTGTTAGATTACAGTACATTGCAGCTTGATGAGAGCTTAGGTTATGAGGAGGATCCAGTTGCCATTGCTGATAAGCAGGTTCGCAAGTTGAGTTCTAAGAGGATTTTAGCAGTGAAGGTCAAGTGGAGGGGTCAAACAGTCGAGGAGGCGACTTGGGAGACCGAGGAGGACATGCGGAGCGGATATCCACACTTATTCGGCACTCCGTGTATGATTCTAGACCCGTTTGAGGACAAACATTTGTTTAAGAGGTTGAGAATGTAACGACTCGACCGGTCATTTTACTTTCTAGATTCATATTCCCCTATTTAAGAATTCATGATGTGCTTTTACTGTTTTATGACTTGCAGGGATGGTTGGTTAGGTTTTGGAAGGGTTCGGGTTGAATTCGAAACACTTAGTTCCATAATAGTGGCCTAAGGTGGCTAAGTTTTACTTGAGTCAACGTTTTTAGTTAACAACCTCGAAAGAGGGATTTGAAGGATCCAATAGGTTTGTATGATGATTTTGGACTTGAGAATATGTTCGGATAGAGTTTCGGGTGGACCGGGAGCCTTTCGGCGCTTAATGTGGAAAGTTTGTATTTTGAAGGTTTTAGAATTTCCTAAGATTGATTTGAAGTAGACTTTGGAATTATCGATGTACGTTTGGGATTTCGAGCCTTGGAATAGGTTCGTACTATGATTTGTGACTAGTGCATAAAATTTTACGTCATTCCGAGTTGTCTACTTATGATTCGTCGCGTTCGGATTTAGTTGAAATGACTTTGAAGCTTAGAAGTTCATTAATTTGGTTTGAGGTGCAATTCTTGGGGGACCGCGAACGCGAAGGGCAGGGATTGTTGGGCATCACGAATGAGAGACTTAGTTCGCGAAGGTGTAGAGGTAGGAGTTGGACTGAGCCAGCTTGACCTTCGCGATCACGAAGAAGGACGGGCCTAGGCAGACTTGAATTTAATACGGGACTTAGCTCTCTTTTCTCTCATTTTCACTTTGGTTGGCCAAATTTGGGGAGTTATTTTGAGGAAATTTTCATCAAGCAACACAAGGTAAGTGACTTCTATGCACTTTTGTGTTAAATACATGGATTATGGGTAGATTTAATATGGAATTAGCGTATATTTATGAGACTTTGTTGGAAATCTATGGTGTGGTAAAAATGGTATTTTTCCATGAAATTGATTATGAAATTGAGAATAAATTATATAGTCGAATTCGTAATATCATGGGTAATTTCTGGAATCTAGGTACGTAGACCCGGGGTGACTTTTATGGACTTTCCGAATTTGGTTGGGAAATCAATTTAATAGTTAAATTATGAACTTTTGAGCATATATTAATTAGTTTGTATGACGTTTGACTAGTTTCAGATTGCTCGGCGTCGTTTGGGGATTTCTAGTGAGTTTAAGAGCCGAATAGTGAACCTGGAAGCAAGGTAAGTCTCTTACCTAACCTTGTAAGAGGGAATTATCCCCGCATGTATATTAATTGTTGTGTGCTACTTGTTGTGGGAGCTACGTATGCACGATAACCTTCCTGCTTGGCCCAGTGCATCTAATTCCTCGAATACTAATTCTAAGTATTGGGGATCCGAGGTGGAAACTGAAGAAGAAGAAGGCCCCAAACCGGCAGCGGAACAACCTTCTTCCACTAGGAAAAATGAAGACCCTTCTCGCCCTTCGAGTTTTAGTAGGAAAGATGTATAATTTGTTTTTACCTTTTGTAATCATGCCAAAATCTGTTATTGTGTTTGGCGTTTTAATTAATAAAAGAAATTGTTTGCCTAGGTATTGTGCAAAAAATATTCTCTTTCATTTAATTGACAAAGCCTTGAGAATATTCCTACGTCCGAAAGCTTTTGATTCTGGGCATAACTACTTCAGGAATCTACCCTTTACTATGAGGGTTTCATAAGAGAGGACTCTTATTTTTACGGTGTTCTTGAAGAGGACGTTTCTTGTTCATTACGGCACAAGCATTTAAAGTTTTTGTTAACTCTCAAATGATAAAATAAATTAACTTATCATTCAGACAAGAAATAAGATAAAAACAAAAGGATTTTAATTTATACCTTCTATATTTAAAAGTACATTTACATAAACATTTTCTTACTTTAGTGAATAAAGTTTCGAATTCATGTGGCTAACTTATACAACTTATTTCTACGGGGCTGATCATGCAGTCGCCGATCCTGATAAGGCATCGACCCTCGTTCTAACAGTCCCCAGTTCTCGTAACACTTATAGTGTTTTGTCATGTAATATCCACTCTCCCCCCAGTGTTTGGATACTAAGCACGTGAATTCGAACTCTGGAGGTCTTGCATTCATCGATGGTGAGCTTTCCAGTGATCCTTCCTTCATAGTATGCTTTATATTGATGCCTCGTTAAAACCTTTCCAGAAAAAACTATTTGGGACAAAAACTGGTCGAAGGAAAAAAGAATATAGCACATACATTCACTACCATCAAGGATCTTTTAGCAATAATACCTTTTCAGGTGAGTCACTTTCCAATTGTTCGGCAATTTAACTCCATCTTGATTTTCTAGTTCGTATGAGCCTTTACCGGTTATAGCTCAAACCTAATAAAATCTTCACATGTCAGCCCTAGATTTCCGACGTTGACTTCTCGGGTGTTTTGAGTGACCTTCCTTAGAACCAAATCCCCTACTTTGAAATATCGGATAATTTCCCAACGATTATAATACCTTTCCATCCTTTGCTTTTGTGCCACCATCCTCATGTATGCCGGATTCTGGTGCTCCACGAGCAACTATAACTTGACCAGCAATGCTTTGTTGTTCGCTTCTTCATTTGCCCAGGAAAATCTCAAGGTCGGCTCCCCCACTTCCACCGGTATAAAGCCTCTGAATCGCATACGAGGGAAAAGGGTGTCTCACCCGTGCTCGACTTCGTCGTGGTTGGATATGACCATAACACGCCCGGAAGTTTATCTGGCAATTTCCCTTGGCATCTTTTAACTTCTTTTTAAGGTTTTGAATTATTACCTTGTTGGCTGACTCTACTTGTCCATTAGCACTCGGGTGGTATGGTGAAGATATAATTCGTTTGATCTTTAATCCTTATAGAAATTTTGTGACCTTTGAACCTACGAACTGCGGCCCATTTTCACAAGCAATCTCTTTTGGAATTCCAAATCGATAGACGATGTGATCATATGTAAGATCAACCACTTCTCATTCTCCGATTTTCTGGTAAGCACTTGTTTCAACCCACTTAGTAAAATAGTCAGTTAAACCAAAAGAAATTTTACCATACCAGACCCATATGGCAAAGGACCGACTATGTTCATTCCCCATTTCATGAATTGCTAGGGTGACACCACAGAATGCATAAGTGCTGTTGGCTGATGCACTAACTGTGTATGGCGTTGACATTTGTCGCACTTTTGTACAAATGCTTTAGCATCTTGTTCTATCCGAGGCTAATAGCATCCAGCCCTGACTAACTTGAGAACCAATGAATCTACACCCGAATGATTCCCGCACACCCCTTTATAAACTTCTCTCAACACGTAATCAACTTCTGAGGCCCCTAAACATCGAGCCAATTGTCCTTGGAATGACCATCTGTACAACTATCCGTCAACAAGACAGTAGTGAGTTGCTTTGGTCCGCAGTGCCCAAGACGCTTCTGAATCTTTGGGCAATTTACCATGTATGAGATATTCAATGAACTCGTTCCTCCATTCCCAAATAAATTTGGTTGAATTTACTTTGCAGTAGCCGTCCACATCCAACACTGAATGCAACAGTTAGATGACCCCACTGGGATCAGATCCTTTCATATCTGTAGATGAACCCAAATTAGCCAAAGCATATGCCTCCATATTTTCCTCCCTCGGAATATGGACGATTGACCACTCTCTGAATCGTGTAATCAATGTTTGAACTGTGTTCAAGTATTGTTGCATGCGCTCTACTTTGTGTCAACATTTCTGTACACTTGGTTAACTACCAGTTGAGAGTCACACTTTATCTTGATGACCTCGGAACCCAGTCAAGTATTACATTAGCTAGCCAATCCGGATACTTTACCTCTCGAATTGAACCGATATTGAGTAATCGGGTTACCTCTTCTTTAATAAACTTGTTTTTGACCTCTGTTATCGGGCATTTATTCAGCATTACTTGTACGAAGTTTGGATCCAGACTTAATTTGTGGACCGTTACCTCCAATGGAATACATGTCATATCCGAATGCGACCACGCAAAGCAATCAGCATTAGCTTTAAGGAATTCTATAAGTTTTAATTTGAGTTCGGGACTCAACTAGGTAGAATTTCCTTTCCAAAAATTCCTTGAACAAAGCCACTTGTTCGAGTTCCTTCGCGGTTGATATTGTCGCATCCGTCTCCTCCGGTACCTTAAAAGATCTCAGCACCTGATATAATTCCGATGACTCCTCATTTTTAGCATCTTCGATTCAGGGTGGGAGAAGGCACTTGTTTCTGTAATTGCTATTTGTTGTATTCTCTGTCCTTGCTGTTGGAAATGGTCACAGCATTCATCTCCCTTGCTGCCGGTTGGTCTCCTCTTATCTTTTTGATCACTTGCGGTGTCGAACATTTCAACAATTGGTGATAGGGTGAGGGCACATCCTTCATCTCGTGTATCCACGGTCTTCCAAGTATCACAATATAGCCCATATCGCCATCTACCACTTTGAACAAAGTGGTCTTCGCTACCCCTTCGGTGTGCGTAGGCAGCAAACTTTCTCCTCGGGTTGTGACACTTTTTAGGTTGAAGCCAGCTAGAAGTTTTGTCACCGGAATGATGTTCCTGGTCAACTTCGCTTGTTCCAGAACCCTCCATTGTATGATATTGGCTGAACTTCTTGGATCAACTAAAACACGCTTAATGTTGGACTGCAGTCCCGCGAAGTTGGTATCCTCAGACCGCCTAAGAGACTTTCCGACTGTCGAAGGAAGGAAGTTCATGTTTTAGTGACCATAAATTGACTAGTTTATTTAATTGACTTAAATATCTTTCTTTATATTTTACTATTTAAGGCTTTCGATAATCAGTTTGAAATCTAAAATATTAAGAGAAATTACCAAAGCATCATTGACAAGAGTGGGTTGCTCTAATAGTGAGCACCCTCCACTTCCAATCAAGAGGTTGTGAGTTTGAGTCACCCCAAGAGAAAGGTAGAGAGTTCTTGGAGGGAGGGAGCTGAGGGTCTATTGGAAACAACCTCTCTATCTCAGGGTAGGGGTAAGGTCTGCGTATAAATTACCCTCCTCAGACCCCACTAGTGGGATTATACTAGTTGTTGTTGTACCAAAGCATCATTGTGCGGAAGAAGGAAACCATCAGCATCTTCCTCCGTAAAAGTAATGTCATCTTCTGTGGCTTCTCGGATTCTCTTACCGTGAGTCATCGATATTTTTGTCTTTTTTGCTGCCAAAAATGTTACCCCATTGACCTCGTTTCCTCCGAAGATCATGTTGATTGTCATCTGAGGTGGCCCTACTGCTGTCTTTGATGGCTCCACATTATCCCGGCTTCGATCATAATTATTTTTGGTGCTGTCACTTAAAAACTCTCTAAGATAGACATTCTTCAACAACGTAGCCCCCTCCTCGCGAAGATGTTGGCAGTGCCCAGTTCTGTGGTCGTGAGTCCCATGGAATTCACACTACATATTAGGATCCCTTTGGCCAAGATCCGATCGGATTGGTTTCGGAAATCGTGCTTCTTTGATATTCTTTATTATTCACACTTATTCTACCAGTTTGATGTTAAAGTTGTAATCTAATAACCTGGGATATGCGGGATCTTGGGACCTTGCCACCTCTTTCTCTTGTAACGATCTGTTACTCTGACCACGATCTGTCCTTTTATTGAAATCGAACATATTCGATGACTGGAACCCTTTACTGTTGCGCCCATCGGTCCTCTCGTACAGTAGAAAATGGCCCTTAGAAGACCTTGATCTATATTAAAGTCATTTTTACACTTATCCTGATTTTTATCGCGACCCCAGCCTTTGGAGGACACCGAAGAGCCAAATTGGTCGTCTTCTATCTTTATCTTCGACTCGTAGTGATTGTGGACATTTACCCATGTGGTTGCCTAAAACTCGAGCAAGCTCTTCTTCAATTTTTGGAAAAGCATTGAAATGTAGTGGGTTGAGATCCTTTGTGAATGCCTCCAATGCCCACTCATCTGGAATCTCTAGTAGTAGCATCCTTTCCTTCTGAAATTGGATTACGAATTCCCACAATAGCTCGGATTCTCCTTGAGAAATTCTGAAGATATCTGCCTTTATGGCTTGTACCTTTCTTGCTCCGGCATGGGATTTGATGAACGAATCTGCAAGCATTTAAACAGAATCGATCGAATGCTCAGGTAAGAGAGAATACTATGTCAGGGACCCCTTCGTGAGGGTTTCACCAAACTTCTTCAACCAAATAGGCTCGATCTCATGCTAAGCCAAGTCATTTCCTTTTACTGTCGTGGTATAGGTCATGATGTGCTCATGTGGGTCCGACATCCTACCATATTTTGGAATATCCGGCATCTTAAACCTCATCGGGATCAACTTAGTTGATGCGCTTAGTTTAAACGGCAACTGTGTATACTTCCTTGAATCTGGTCCCTTTAATACCGGTGGCGCGTATGGGATCTGATTCATCCAGGAATGAAACTCCTTCGCGTCCTGATCCATTAGTTCATTCATCTCTCTCATGAGCTCATTGTTTGAAGGATCATACAAATTGTTGTTCCCAAATCCGCTATCGGTCCGTTCGGCTTCGTCGAAATCGCATTCATCCCTCAGCGTGTTGTTGTTGGTTCTTTGAGCCGTCTGATTTGTGAGAACGCTGGGAGGAACCGGAGCCCTTCCATTAGCGTTATTTGAAGTACCCGATAATTTCTGCTTCAATTCCGTCATCACACGATCCTGCCTCAAAAGGTGATCTTTTGTTCCTCATGATTTTGACTGTTTCGACAATGTGCCCATCCTCTGCATCATCAGGAGTCGGACTCCACACATGCTGAGGGTATTGTCCTTCGCGAACTAGGGTCACTTCATCCCCTTCGTTGCGAGTTTCCTTGGCTGAATCATCACGCTGGGACACATTTTCCCGTTCACCGTGTGCTCCAACATTATAAACGTTATTGACATCATTAGCTGCCATATCTGATTATTACTAAGAAAAAAGTCAAAACTTGTTAGTAACAAACGAATGGATCAAAGCAATTACGCAGATGTCTATGCCCCACGGTGGATGCCAAACTATTTACCCGTAAAATAATACAATTGAATTTATAGCGTGATTTATAGACAAGCGAATCAGTTTGATCCAAAAATGATAAATAAATAAGAACAAAAATTAGATTAATGACTAAAATTAAAGGAGATAACAAGCATGACTAAGAACTTAGTCTTTTCGAGAATAAAAGTAAAAGCAATATTTAAGTATTCAAACTGACGTAACAAGATAATAGATTATGGCTTTTGTGTGCAGAATGTTTCATGTCCCTATAATGGTTGTTAATCCAGCTATTTATAGTCCTATTTAGGGGGACAAGATCCTCAAATCAAGCTACTCTTGAATAAGAATAAAATCATCATTAATGGTTGCATAACGGTTGGCTTTAAATGCAGATATTCTCTGTAATGGATGTCCAATGAATGTTATCCGATGACAATGCTATAAATCTTTGGTATCGGTTGTTCTGTCTTCGGGGCTTGTTCGACACTAATCGCTCGCTGCTTATAGCTGGTGACAATTGACTCATATCCCACATGTCTTTAGTGTCACGTGTCACACCGTCATTCGCCTAGCTGTCATCAACTAGTTTTACCCCATACAATATAGATATACAAAAATTATTTATTTATTTATTCGGTTATTATTTTGAGAGCGGCTATACAGTGCCATTTTTCCTAAAATAAATATACCGCATATTATAAAATGAAAAAGAAATGGACATGAGTAGATACATGTAATTGTTTTTATCTTTTATGGATATATATCATTAATCTTGGATGATATTAGAAAATAGACACTTTTAACTCTTACTATTAAAATTTAACCGGTATTTACAAAAACTATTAGCATTTGGCCCCTCCTTTTACACAGAAAATATTCTGGACAAATAAAATACGAAACAACTCAAATAATCGGTGTTAGAGTTCGAAGATTTTACGAGTGAAATCCCAAGATAATGTACTGGGTTCAAACCCAGCAACGTTTCATGGAGTTCAAGCCCCATTAATGATTCACGGGGTTCAAACTTTAAGAATCTAAATGTGAAAATTTGTTGAAGTTTTAAACCCCAAGAGCGATTCTTAGGATCCGGACCTTTATAAGTTCGAATTGCACCTACAATCACGGGATTCAAACTTTTAAATTTTTTTTTTGGTAAAAATAAAAAATCACAGAGGAAACAAAACTAATCTGCATGAAGAATTGGGTAAGACATCTATTCACTATATATATTTAAAAAATATATGTAAACATTAAATACAATTGAGGAATGGGCCAAATGGCATATGCTCTAAAGAATTTACCTGTTACGGTTCCGAACTAATCTCTATTTTGCAACAAAGAAAGTGCAGATATATCCGATTTTTAGGTCATTATTGAACTTATAGTCATATTGTTCAAAAAAATTGTAACTTTACCCACTTTGGGACACACTTCAGCCATTGTGTCTGAAGTTTCAAAATTCGCGTCTAAAGTAAGAAATTTCGGCTGGTTTTCTCTTCTGAAGTTCTCTTCGTAACAGTGCAAACTTCAGATGCGCAGTTATAAATTTTGGATAATATTCACATCTAAAGTTCTCCCCTGTGCAAACTTCAGACAATCGCATCTGAAGTTATGTAGTGTAAATTTCCAAGTGCAAAAATTTCACTTAAGACTAATTAGTCTGAAGTGCAATCAAAGTTTTTGCATGAACTTAAAACGAATTAATTTGAAATGCAAATTGCCTTAAAATAAAAATTTATTCTTCGAATTCTAACAATCTGGCACACGATTCAATATACAAATCTACTCCAAATGAGCTTAAATTTAAAACATAACTTTTAAATATCATTAAAAATAATAAATCTAACAAACTCATTTTGCAATTAGGAAGAAGGAGAAGAAACTCTAAGCAGTAACAAGAAAGAAGCGCCATAGCGCGCAGCTCATCATCCTTAAAATACCTTAAACCTGCTCACAAACACCATATAAATTTACCGTCAAATCTATTTTTGTACAATAACTAAAAAAAAGAAAAAAGATTAAATGGGAGCAACCAAATAGGACGCCCCATAATATTTTTACATTTGCAACGCTAAGGTTTCAATAATCTCATGGAGCATATGCTCATGAGCTTCATCTTTTATTTCATCCTTATTTGCAGTCAAGATGTGTTCTGGTGCTAATCCCCTTCCAGGTTTTACAGTGGGTTCATCTTTAGTTTAGAACTACAGCATAGTGTGCTGGGGTTATACTTGTTACAGTTTCGAACTCCAATCTACGGTGCTGGAATTTTACCTATAAAACATTTTAGAGTTTCATCCGTAGAAAATTTTAAAACTACAGAAACCAATTATAGGATTTGAACTTATAAATGTTCAGACTCCAGTAGTCCTTCCTAGAGTTCTTCCCAATTTTATATAAGAATATTTTTGTTCAAATTTTATTTGCGCGTTAAAAAGTGATTACTTTGCCAATACAATTTAAAAGGTAGCTAAACTCTAATAGCATACTAAAATAGTGGCTACATTAACCAATTCTTTCATAAATCTTCCTTTACTAACCATAACCTTTTTTCAAGATATTTAATACGTGAAGCTACTAACAATGAGCCGAAGAATTGAAAAGGGATCGGCTGTTTGCACGAGTCACCTTCTTCTAAGCTCCATTGCATGACAAGACATTTTCGTTCAAATATAAATATAGCCTTTCACGCGTCATAAACTAAGACGCATAAGCTAAGAAGGAACTTGTAAAATTCAAGAGCTCATTTTTAACGTCCGTCCAGTGAATTTTAAATGTAGGCTTTCACCGTCATTTTGACATCGTTCACATTCTATTTTCTTCATAAACTATTTCTTCTCTTTGTTTATGACTTGTGTCAGGCATACACAAATGAGAAGGATAACTATTGGTTATACCAATGATTAATTTTGGCTACATCTTCAATTTTTCTATCACATGTAACGTCCCGATCGGTCGTTTTATTTTCTAAATCCTCGTTCCCCTAATTAAGACTTCCCGTATGAGCTTTTAATGTTTTATAACTTGCGGGGATGGTTAGTTCGGGTTAGGAAGCATTTGGGTTAAAATTGGAACACTTAATTTCTTAACAGTAGCCTATAATGGTTAAGTTTGACTTGAGTCAACATTTTGAGTAAACGACCTCGGAACCGGGATTTGACGGTTTCAATAGGTTCGTATAATGATTTTGGATTTAGACGTGTATTCGGATTGGGTTTCGGATGACCTGGGAGCGTTTCGGCGCTTAATACTGAAAGTTGGCGCATTGAAGGTTTTACAAGTTCTTTAAGTTTGGTTTAGAGTAGACTTTGGTGTTATCGAGGTCCGTTTGCGATTTCGAGCCTGGAAAATAGTTTTGTATGGTGATTTAAGACTTGCACGCAAAATTTGGCGTCATTCCGAGTTGATTTGATAGGAATCGGACGTGCGGAAGTATGTTTTTGAACTTTTTGACTTTCATGATTTGATTCATGTGTTTTGGCATCCGATTCATATTTCTAGATGTTATTTTGATTTTTCGATCACGCGAGCAAGTCCGTATTATGTTGTTGGATGTGGGAGTATAATTGGACGGGGTCTCGGGGGCCCCGGATGCAAAACAGATTGGAATCAGACTCGGAATTTGGCATGGGGGACTGCTGGTGCTTCAGGTCTAGTGCGTTCGCACCTGCGTAGATTTAGTCATAGGTGCGAGTTCGCAGAAGCGTCCCAGTGGTCGCAGAAGCGGATTTGAGGCTGGAGTTGGGTGGTCGGAGGTGCGAGGATTTTTCGCATCTGTGCCCCCGCAGATGCGGACTTGGGCTGGCCAGCTGTGGGTCGCAAAAGCGGAAGGAATCCGCAGAAGTGGCACCCCGTCCGCAGAAGCGAAGAAGCTGGAGACAGTGGGGGTCGCAGGTGCAACCTTTTGACTGCACCTGCGGTTCCGCAGATGCGATCAAGTGGCGGCAAGTGCAAAAATAGTAGGGGCAGTGAGGGCTTTTATTGCGGGACTTAGACATTTTTCCTCTCATTTGCATTTAGTCTTGTGAGATTTCGAGAGCACATTTGAGAGGAGATTCTCATCAATATCCTAAGGTAAGTAACTCCCGCCCATTTTCAAGTTAATTATGCAGGTTTTAGGTAGATTAAACATGGAAAGATTGTGAAAACTTGTGGGATTTGTGAAGAACCTAGGGTTTTGATAAAAATGGGATTTGACCAAGAAATTGGTAATAGAAATAAGTAAAAATTATATATTTGAGTTTGTGAGACTATGGGTAACGTGGGCCCGGGGGTAAATTTTAAGAATCTTCTAATCTGGGTTGGGTAATTATTCTAATAGCGAAATTATGAACTTTTGAGTATGTATTGATTAAATTATATAATATTTGACTAGTTTCGGATTATTCGGCATCAACTTGGGGCTTTTAGAGCGGATTAGTGGATCGAAAGTAAGCTTGAAAATGAGGTAAGTCTCTTGCCTAACCTTGTAATAGGGAACTCATCCCCTTAGGTATATCGTGTTGTGTATTACTTGTCTGTGGATCTACATATGCATGAGGTGATGAGAGTTTGTGCGTAGCTAAATTCCATGATATGTTCGGGTAGACTTAGATCCACATCATAATTTTAATTGTACTGTTGTATTTATCATGCATATTAACTGTCTTGAATAGGCTGAGACTGGGGATTTTAAAGTTGCAATTATCGAATTAGCCTTCTTATTGTGAAAAATTAAGGAATACTTAATAACTATGAAGAAATCCATGTCCTCTCACGTCGCAAGTACTTCCGCGAGCGAGGTAAACTTCCCTACTCTAATGGGATCGGGTCGTTCGCCTCGGCAGTACAGTAATACCACTCTTATGGGATCGGGTCGTTCGCCTCGACAGTATGATGGTAACACTATTCTTATGGGATCGGGTCGTTTGCATCGGCAGCACACTAACACCACTCTTATGGGATCGGGTCGCTTGCCTCGGTAGTATGATGGTAACATTATTCTTATGGGATCAGGTCGTTCGCCTCAACAGTTTGATGGTAACACTATTCATATGGGATCGGGTCGTTCGCCTCGGCAGTACTGAATACCACTATTCTTATGGGATCGGGACGTTTGCCTCGGCAACTTCGTGCTTAATAATCAAAACGGGTTCCAGTTTAGATATAATTTAGTTAGGGCCTTCACGGCCAGTTATGAGATGTTGCTGAGGTGTTACGGATTCATGTTGTATTTACAGTAGTTGCTTTTATTTGTCTCATTGATACCTATTGTATGTTCACCATGTCTACTTTATGCACTTTCATTATTGTTATTGACCTCTAGTAAGTATCAAGTCGACCCCTCGTCACTACTTTTTCGAGGTTAGACTAGATACTTACTGGGTACGCGTTGTTCTTCGTACTCACGCTACACTTTTGCACTGATGTGCAGGTACTGAAACAGGTTACACCAGTGGTCACGCGGGCGCGTAGATCATTACGGAGACTTGGGGTGAGCTGCTTGCCTTGCTACGATCCTGTAACGACCCGACTTGTTGTTTTAAGAATTTAAGCCATACCTGGCGGCATAAGGCTCTGAACAGCTTCTTATTATGTGTATTGACTTGCGTGCGTGGTTGAATTCAGTTGTCGGATGATTCGGAGTGATTTGGGATACTTGATCCCCAAAACGGAAGCTTAATTCTTAGGATTTTTACCGTAGTCGGAATTGTGTAAAGACGACTCCGGAATGGAATTTTGATGATGTCAATAGCTCTGTATGGTGATTATGGACTTAGGAGCGTATCAAAAAAATTATTTGGAGGTCTGTAGAAGAATTTGGCTTGAAATGGCGAAAGATGAATTTTGGGAAGTTTGACCGGGGGTTGACGTTCTAATATCGGGGTCGGAATCCGATTCTGGAAATTAGAATAGCTTCGTTATGTCAATTATGACTTGTGTGCAAAATTTGAAGTCATTCTAGATTGATTTGATGTGCAAGATATAGAATTTGAAATTTTAAAGTTCATTGGGCTTGAATTGGGGTATGATTAGTGGCTTTGATATTGTTTGACGTGATTTGAGGCCTCGAGCAGGTTCGTGTTATGTATTGGGACTGGTTGGTACGATTGGACGGGGTCCCGGGGGCTCGGGTTTGATTCGGGGTGATTTCGGACCAAGTTTGGGTGTTTTGATGCTGCTGGTTCTGGTGTTGTTCTTCGCGTTCGCAAAGAAAGATTTTGATGTTGGGACTTTGTTCTTCGCGTTCGCGAAGAAGGAAATTTGGTTTTTCGTTATCTGACTTTAGAGGCTCATATCTCGCAATCTATAAAGAATTTGGAGATGATCCAAAAATGAAAGTTGTAGCCCTTTGTGTTTAGATTTAGGAAAGGTAAACCATTTGGAATTTAGAGTTGTGTACCAAAATTTATGATAGATAAACTACAAGCTATCTAGAAAGAGTTTGGAAATCTGAATTGCACAGAGCTGACTTTGGAAGCTTATATTTTGCAATCTATAAGGAATAGGGAGATGAAGAATAAATGAAATTATATCCCTTTGAGTTTAGTTTCCAGAAAGTTAAACCATTTGTCATTTGGAGATTTGTACAAAAGGTTATGACTATTATACTAGAGGCTGTCTAAGAAGAGTTTGAAAATGGTTGTTGGAGAATTTGTTCATCGCGAACGCGAGGGAAGTGTCGCGAACGCGAAGAACAAATCCTGAGCAGCAGAATAAAGTCCAAATTCGTCTCATTCTTCCATTTTTGGACCAAGAAAGCTCGGGTAAGGCGATTTTTCGAGAATTTTTCAAGGGAAACGTTGGGGTAAGAATTCCTAACTTGATTTTGGTTAAATTACATGAATCTATTATTGTTTTTATCACCAAATTAATGAATTGGGTTGAAAATGGTAGAAATCCTCTATACTTTAAATTAAGATTTGAAGGGCGATCCGTTATCGGAACTTGATAATTTTGGTATGGTTGAACTCATATCGGAATGGGTTTTCGAATTTCGTAAACATTTTGTCGGGTTCCAAGGGGCGTGCCCCGCGTTGACTTTTTAGAATAAAATTTTAAGTTGATGTTTTATTATCCGAAATTATTTCCGATGAATTTTAATGAAGTGATACAATTAATTTGGATAGATTTGAGCTGTCCGAAGGTCAATTCAAGCAAGAAGGTGATTTTGGAATATCGGCACAACTTCAATAAGGTAAGTGTCTTGCTTAACCTCGAGTGGGAAACATACCCCTTAGGCATTGAGTATTATGTGCAAATTGTGTAATTGAAAATCATGTACGCGAGGTGACGAGTACGTACTTGGTTTATATGTGCAAATTTCGTTGATTAAAATCCTTAGACACCCTTATGTATTAAGTTAGAAATTTTTGGCACTTATTAAATCCTCTATTTATCATGCCTAGATCCCTGTTTGTTGAAATTGTTTTTATATGATGATTTGGTGTGATTGCCACCTTGAATTTATGTGAAATATTATTTTGTTGAGTTGTTCACTCCCGGATATTTTTGTTAAGATTTTTGTGCATATTATGGTCGAGCCATGGGCTCCTTATTATGAAAAATGATGTATTGTTGGTTTCCATAACAAGTTAAAATATTTGAGCACTTGATGATCCATTTATGATATGTGAGCACTTAATGTGCAGTTGTTGAAATCATATTTACTTTGGGACTACGTAACGGTATTCCGGGAGATCCCTCCTGCCCTGCATATTTACTTTAGGACTACGGAACGGTATTCCGGGAGATCCCCCTGCCCTGCATATTTACTTTGGAACTACGGAATGGTATTCCGGGAGATCCTCCTGTCTTGCATATTTATTTTTGGGACTACGAGGCGGTACCTTGGGAGATCCCCCATGTCTTGCATATTTATTTTTTGGACTACGAGGTGGTACCTCGGGAGTGCCCTTTATTGATATTTTTCTATGTATGCACTTGCCTTTGGTTATTTTGTTTCTCCGTGATATGTAAATTCTTATGTTCTTCCGTGATGTATTATTTGATTTTATTATGTGTTTTGCATTCCTTGTTGTATTGTATTGGCTTTGGCTCCTTGTACAAAACTCTACAGATTTGTGTTTATGGTTTTTACTGGTTTTCAAGAATTGAGTTGTTTCGAATAAAAGAAATTGCTATTATGTTTTAATTTAATAAATTTTACATCGAAATTAGTAGTTATCAGATGCTTCATTTTAATTGGAATGTCATTTTCTTCACCCAAATGGTTTCTAAAATAAATTCATTCCTTTGTTGATTTCTTACTTGATTTAAAGATTTTAACCTTACTTTAGTGAAAATAAATTGATCCTGCAGATCTTATATATATTGATATTTTGACACGTGAGTGGTCTGTGTGATGGTGATAGAAATATGGGCACGAGGTGCCGTGAAAAAAATATGAAAGCAGGCTGAGACCCGTAATTTTTATGAGTATGAAATGAAGTGTCACATGGTGACTTTTACTTGAAAATATATTTATTGGAAAGTATTATATCCTAAAAAATTATTATTTGAAAAACATATAGGCGAAAGAATTTATATTTGAAGAACTTGTTTTATTGGTTGTACCTGTGTTCCTTATTCGTCTGAGCAATAATTATGATGTTCTTGTTGCATTGTTGTTATATCATTGGTTGATTTTGTTGTTATCATTGCAAGTTATTTTTCAGTATTATTTTGTATACTATATTGCATAGGTTATTAGACTAGTGAGTGTCTTGACTGTACCTCGTCTCTACTCCACTGAGGTTAGTCTTGATACTTACTGGGTACCGACTGTGGTGTACTTATACAACACTTCTGTACATTTTTGTGCAGAGCCGGGTATTGGAGGTATCGGACCCGAACAAAGTTAGAGTGTGATCGCAAGGATTCAAGGTAGAGCTGCTTGGTCGTCGCAGTTCCTTGGAGTCTGTTCATTTCATTGTACTGTTAATTTTAATCAAACAATATTGTATATTTGGTCCTCGTGATCATTCCATGTATTCAGCTAGAGTTCGTGACTCAGTACTACCACTCTTGTGAGGTTGTATATTCTTATTTGTCCCGTTGTTAGTTTTGATTACTTATTTAATTGAAATCGGCTTACCTAGTATTAGAGACTAGGTGTCATCACGATGCTTGTGGCAGGATTTTGGGTCGTGACAGATCCGCAGCACCGGAGTCTCCTTCTATCTTATTTACTATTCCTGTCTATTACTTTCGGACATTAGTTTTAGTAATTTTGTATATTCTCTAGATTGCTTGTGTACTTGTGACGCTGAGTATTTGGGATTTGTAGCAGTTATGTACTGTTGTACTTGTCATTTTTATCATCGCAGACTATGTAGTTGTTATGCTGATATTTTGTTTAAAAAGACTTATCACAGTTGAACCTGCTTCTGCTTCTTCCCAAACCCCAAAAAAGCTTGGCCAAACACCTCAAGTTAGGGATAAAAAGTGATTTTGAGAAAAAAAAAAAAAAAAAAAAAAAAAAAAAAAAAAATTGGCCTCTTGAGAAATTTGGCCAAACAAGTTGCTAGTATGGAATTGGGTCGTGACATCACATGTTTCTGCCAATTTGTTTCCGCTAATGATTTTCTCTGCAAATTTACTCCCTTATTCTTTTCTTATTTTTAGTTTTTCCTTTCAACAAATGGGGTTGGATCCACAACTTTGTATTTTTTTTTTTTAAATATCAATGGTATCCAAAGCAGTTTGTAGATACTAATTTTTACTGAATATTTGCTACGTCTACTATAACTTAGCCTTTTTTTAATAACGGTTGCATGCCACTTTTTTTTAGCGGTTACCAGCTACCGCCCATAACTTTAGCACTAAAACACACAAGTAAAGAAGAACTTGTCATTAAAACACACAAGTTAAGCAGAACTTGACTCAACGAAGTTTACTATATGTAAGTGAGATAATAATTAATATCAAGACTCAATCAAACCACACTAACATTAGAATACAACCAAATGTACAGTGCCTAATCAATTCTACAACCCTATTACATACAGTGACAATATTAAAAATAGGTAGGTCACATAAAAACTTCCCTATGCTTGTTTTTACAACCAAAGTAGCCAAAAGAAGATAAGTGATCTATCCCTATAATTTATACTATTCGAGGGGCACTTCACTTGTAGGGTGGAAAATTGTGAGGCCCAAACCTAAACATCACTTAAGTAGTATGGTAAAGAGTAATATAATTAAATATAAAGTGTACTTCTAATTTTTATATTGCTCGGCCTCTTCAAAAATATTGATGGGTGTGTGTAAGATCCTCCAAAAATAGTGCTTTAACATATTTGGAGGATCCGACATGAATGCAGCAACATATTTTGAGAGTCGAGCAGCAACATAACTTCTAATGTTTAGTTGTAGGATAGTAGTTATGGATTGGAGGCTTGCGGCGAGGCCTGGCCCTTCCACTATAATCCTTCCACATCAGGTTTGCTACTTCATCTGCTGCATCAAGAAACTGATCCTTAGAATCATCTTTCTTTGCTCTCTCATGATGATGTGCCTTCAAAGTTGTCTTGCTAGAGCTGGCTTTCTTCGATGCTGCATTAGGCTCAAGTGTTTCCACCTATCATATAGTTAATTTCATTGTATCAGAATGCAAGTATATATCCCAAAGCAATGTTTTAGATTTTAGTTAATTGGTACTCCTTTGATTGGCACCTAATTTAAAAAAGAATGAAAACTTTTGAAATTTGTAGTATAAAATAATCTATACATATTTGTATAACTATAAATCTGCTTAAGAATAAAATAAGAAGTTTAAAGTTAAATTATTTATCTAAATATAGAAAAATATTATTCGTTTTGGGACAAACTAAAATAGAAAATGCATCGTACAAATTGGAACGGACAGAGTACTACTTAGCATATTTTTTCTCCTTGTCGTGAGAGGGGCTTTTAACTCATATATATACAATGACAATACACACAAAAACTTGCACTATCAATGCATTTTAACATGTGTAGTGTGTCTGTATATGTGTTTCATTTTAGGAAGAGGACCGGGAAAGGTATTGATGCACCGAAAGGTTGATTGAAATTGAATTTAAAATTGAAGATGTAGAATAGCAACAAGACTTATCTTTGGAAAAAAAAAAAGGGAACTCTTATACTTGTAGTAATTTTGATACAAAACCATTTAAGGGAAGAGTTTAACAAATTATATATAACAATATTGTAAAATCTTATTGACTTAAGATAGCAACCATGTTCTTGGATTTCGATATATTGTGTTGTGGCTTGGTTAATTATAAATGATGGAAGACATCGTATCTATGCTAGAACACTAGATATTCTAGACAATTTAGTAGCATAATAAATATATAGAATATTGTTCTACATATAAGATTTTATATATATTGGATATTACATATCTTCCACAAGAATATCTTCTTTGCAAGATAAATTTTTCATCAATCTTGTAGAAAATCACAGATTAATTTTCAGCAGAAGGGGGTGTTGAATGAGAAAGAGAACCTGAACGTTAATGTGATGTTTTTCCGGTCCCTGAAGATGGACATTTTCCAGCATTTTTCTTCCTCCAATCTTCCTTACTATTCCTGCATAGAAGACCAAGAATTTACCAAAAGCAAAAGCCAGTGCTCCTAATTAGGGTAATGGAATGGAAAACTATTTTCAGAAAATAAATTATTTTCTATTGTTTGGTTGTTAAGAAACATGACTTCCTTCGCTCTGGAGCCGAAGTTATTTTACTTCACAATTATCATAAATCTTAGCTTCATGACATCATTGCCTTAACCGGCCAACACTTTGACATTATTATGAATTTTTTATACAAAAAACAATTCATCAAAACCCACTCTAGTTTGCTAATTTTATTATCACTCTTTAATAAATATAAGTATTTTTCACACTCAAATCAAAAATCGAATAAAAACATTTTCTGAAATATAAGTGGCTTCAATCCTACCAAACACGCTAAAAGGAGGGGAAAAAAGAGAAATGGATATAACTGTACTTACCTAACTGAGTATGAGCAGAAGAGGACTGCTCTAGGACAAGCAAAACAACGACCATAAGAATGAGTGACAATTGTATGAAACGAGTGGAACTCATTTTTGAACAGTGAGTTTTTCTTTCTTAAAAAACATGAAAGTGATTGTTTTCCTCATGAAGTGAGAGGGACAAGGTACTAACACAAAGATTGGGTTTTTATAGAGAGTTCAAAATCAACTCATAGTCAAAGCTATGGTACCGCCGTACAGACATCTACCTTATTCTAATATATGAACCCTGACATCGTGCGTGTAGTACTTTGGAAATCTCAATTTGTAAAAGATTCTAAATGGAGTAAATAAGTAAATATAATGTACGTACTAGTAGTAGTAGTAGTTTTCTCTTCTAACAGCTTCCTTGGGTTAAATGTATGTTTATCACTAGGATTAGTTTCTTTATCAGCCATAAGCTATTTGCAATCTATTCGTCTGATTAATCTAGCTAGCCAGATTCGGGTCGGGTAAGACCTCCTTACCAAGAAGTTTTAAATTCCATTCTCCCGACTCGAAATTGGGGCCTTTAAAGTAAAGGTCCAACCATCTCACATAGTATTACTAGAATTAGTTGTTACGCGAAGAGAAAAAGAAAAAGAAAACAGAGGCAGTAGTATGAGAAAAATAAAGATTTCACTTATATATTGGGAGAATATAAAAAGTTAAATATAGTATTATTATATATATTTTAACCTATTATAACATATTAAAATTAATATACGGATGGCTAGATAACGAGCACGGTGGGACTTTCTAGGTACAGACGTAAATGTAAGTACTAAAACTTTCAAGCAGTGCATACTTTAAGCTCAGTTTGTCAGTTATATTTAAAAGGATAATGAATGACCTGTTATGATTCCATATCCACCAAAGGAGTTGGTACGGTGGATTGGACCGCTTCTCTTTTAACCAGAGTCTACCGAACATCGGGCGAGAAAACAAAAAACAAAAAAATGGTTCCATATATCTTTAAAGTTTAAACAAAGCAAAAAGGAAACACACTGCCATGCAAATCAGTAGGTAATATAATCAGCAAACTATTCAAACCCTGAGACAAAATCAGAGACTTGGTCGCCAGCTATTTAGTCAGTAAAAAGTGCATGAAACGATAAATAATTCCTCATCCCTTGGATACCATTTTCAGCTTTGCGGCAGTGAGCCAGGATTTTTATCAAAAAAAGGTCAGAATATAAACATACGATAAGAGGATTCAACCTATAGCATATCATATGCACATAAAAATAACTTATCTAGCTACAGTGTTTTCTTAATTTCTCCACATTTTACTGGCTTTATAACTTTCTAGACCGTGGGCACGATTCCTTCTTTGGCTGCACATTAAATAGGTATTGTAGTGTATACTTGATCGATCGTGTTGATAGTTTACTTAGATTTAAGGATAACTATTCTAAAAACTCTAAACCGGAGCCATCCCTTTCAATTTCTGTACTATCTGTTTTGCTCGATAAGTTTTTCATCAAATGAAAGTTGCAAGATATCCCGGTCCTTGGTAAAATGTAAGAAAAATAATTTGGAGAGAATAAGCAAGGGATGGCTATTTGATTGGTATCGTAATGGTGGAGTTACGAATTTGAGGATTGATATGTTTGTAATCGACTTTGTCTATGGTTTGTAAATCATAGCCAGTCCTAAACTTGAATAAAGGAAGCTAACTGTAGTAAGTAGATTTACTTGTAATTGAAGCTTATAATTAGACCATTCAGAGTTGTGGTGTGATAAATAAAATTCCTCCGTCCTTAACCAATGTTCGAGGCAGGGGCGGAGCTAGAGCATTAGGAACGGGTTCAGATGAATCCAGTGAGTCAGTGACTTTTGCGTGGATCTTGTATTTGTGTTAGGAAATTCATTAAATGTATATATGTATTAAAATACGAACTCAGTAACTAAGACGAACTATGAGTTCAATTGCAAGTTGAGAACCCATAAATTTCAAATTTTGGCACTACCGATTGATTCCAAGTTCGAGCCTTATAAGGAATGGAAAAACATTTTCTCTTATAATGGGCCTTAAGCAGCNCAAAAGCAAAAGCCAGTGCTCCTAATTAGGGTAATGGAATGGAAAACTATTTTCAGAAAATAAATTATTTTCTATTGTTTGGTTGTTAAGAAACATGACTTCCTTCGCTCTGGAGCCGAAGTTATTTTACTTCACAATTATCATAAATCTTAGCTTCATGACATCATTGCCTTAACCGGCCAACACTTTGACATTATTATGAATTTTTTATACAAAAAACAATTCATCAAAACCCACTCTAGTTTGCTAATTTTATTATCACTCTTTAATAAATATAAGTATTTTTCACACTCAAATCAAAAATCGAATAAAAACATTTTCTGAAATATAAGTGGCTTCAATCCTACCAAACACGCTAAAAGGAGGGGAAAAAAGAGAAATGGATATAACTGTACTTACCTAACTGAGTATGAGCAGAAGAGGACTGCTCTAGGACAAGCAAAACAACGACCATAAGAATGAGTGACAATTGTATGAAACGAGTGGAACTCATTTTTGAACAGTGAGTTTTTCTTTCTTAAAAAACATGAAATTGATTGTTTTCCACATGAAGTGAGAGGGACAAGGTACTAACACAAAGATTGGGTTTTTATAGAGAGTTCAAAATCAACTCATAGTCAAAGCTATGGTACCGCCGTACAGACATCTACCTTATTCTAATATATGAACCCTGACATCGTGCGTGTAGTACTTTGGAAATCTCAATTTGTAAAAGATTCTAAATGGAGTAAATAAGTAAATATAATGTACGTACTAGTAGTAGTAGTAGTTTTCTCTTCTAACAGCTTCCTTGGGTTAAATGTATGTTTATCACTAGGATTAGTTTCTTTATCAGCCATAAGCTATTTGCAATCTATTCGTCTGATTAATCTAGCTAGCCAGATTCGGGTCGGGTAAGACCTCCTTACCAAGAAGTTTTAAATTCCATTCTCCCGACTCGAAATTGGGGCCTTTAAAGTAAAGGTCCAACCATCTCACATAGTATTACTAGAATTAGTTGTTACGCGAAGAGAAAAAGAAAAAGAAAACAGAGGCAGTAGTATGAGAAAAATAAAGATTTCACTTATATATTGGGAGAATATAAAAAGTTAAATATAGTATTATTATATATATTTTAACCTATTATAACATATTAAAATTAATATACGGATGGCTAGATAACGAGCACGGTGGGACTTTCTAGGTACAGACGTAAATGTAAGTACTAAAACTTTCAAGCAGTGCATACTTTAAGCTCAGTTTGTCAGTTATATTTAAAAGGATAATGAATGACCTGTTATGATTCCATATCCACCAAAGGAGTTGGTACGGTGGATTGGACCGCTTCTCTTTTAACCAGAGTCTACCGAACATCGGGTGAGAAAACAAAAAACAAAAAAATGGTTCCATATATCTTTAAAGTTTAAACAAAGCAAAAAGGAAACACACTGCCATGCAAATCAGTAGGTAATATAATCAGCAAACTATTCAAACCCTGAGACAAAATCAGAGACTTGGTCGCCAGCTATTTAGTCAGTAAAAAGTGCATGAAACGATAAATAATTCCTCATCCCTTGGATACCATTTTCAGCTTTGCGGCAGTGAGCCAGGATTTTTATCAAAAAAAGGTCAGAATATAAACATACGATAAGAGGATTCAACCTATAGCATATCATATGCACATAAAAATAACTTATCTAGCTACAGTGTTTTCTTAATTTCTCCACATTTTACTGGCTTTATAACTTTCTAGACCGTGGGCACGATTCCTTCTTTGGCTGCACATTAAATAGGTATTGTAGTGTATACTTGATCGATCGTGTTGATAGTTTACTTAGATTTAAGGATAACTATTCTAAAAACTCTAAACCGGAGCCATCCCTTTCAATTTCTGTACTATCTGTTTTGCTCGATAAGTTTTTCATCAAATGAAAGTTGCAAGATATCCCGGTCCTTGGTAAAATGTAAGAAAAATAATTTGGAGAGAATAAGCAAGGGATGGCTATTTGATTGGTATCGTAATGGTGGAGTTACGAATTTGAGGATTGATATGTTTGTAATCGACTTTGTCTATGGTTTGTAAATCATAGCCAGTCCTAAACTTGAATAAAGGAAGCTAACTGTAGTAAGTAGATTTACTTGTAATTGAAGCTTATAATTAGACCATTCAGAGTTGTGGTGTGATAAATAAAATTCCTCCGTCCTTAACCAATGTTCGAGGCAGGGGCGGAGCTAGAGCATTAGGAACGGGTTCAGATGAATCCAGTGAGTCAGTGACTTTTGCGTGGATCTTGTATTTGTGTTAGGAAATTCATTAAATGTATATATGTATTAAAATACGAACTCAGTAACTAAGACGAACTATGAGTTCAATTGCAAGTTGAGAACCCATAAATTTCAAATTTTGGCACTACCGATTGATTCCAAGTTCGAGCCTTATAAGGAATGGAAAAACATTTTCTCTTATAATGGGCCTTAAGCAGCGTAAATCAGGAATAATCAGGTCACAAAACAGATAACAGACAACAAGTGGAACCAAAAACGAAGCTTATAATTAGGAGGGTAGGGTTGGTTGGAACTAAGAAGCTGGACATAGTTCCCAAAAGAAGGCAAGCCTTAATTCGAGTGCTAAAGGGAACATAGGCAAGTGAGGCTGCATGGAATTACTAAAAGGAGAAAGTGATATCGTTGCATGGAATTGCTAAAACAACAACTACTGAGTTATTACTGAAAAGAGTTTTAGGAAACGAGGGTCGTGTCGATCCTTGTGGTTTGCTCTTGGCAACAGTGAATTTTCTGCATCAAAGTCGTAGTTAGAATTTTGGGTTTTGAATTCTAAAAAAAATAATTTATATATTGAGTTCTTGGTAATAAGTGAATTTTCAATACAAATTCTACCGAACCCATAATCAGAACTTAGCTCCGCCCATGGGTTTCATAATCATCTTTAATTTCACGTTCCAAATTGAAGATATTTTTTTTCTTTGGCTTGAGCAAGTGCGTTAATTTAATTTGATCATTTTCTAAAAGAAAAATTAATCAAGCATTTGACACTTATTGTGTCATTTGATTTGGGGATAAAGTTACACCAAAATTATAATATCAAGGACAGTAATACGACGAGTAATGATTATTGGGTTATCTAGTGCATTTTCTTTTAGTAGATGTTTAGTTCTGCGAAAAGAATTAAGAAAGAAAAGGACATACAATACATAGTTTAGAAGTTTAGATTTTTATATTTTTAAACATTTTATCCACGTAAAGCTAATCCATGGTACTTATAAGTTATCTCATGTGCAAAAATACTAATGAAACGTAATAAAGAATAATGTACTGAAACTTTTATTGGAATTATTTTTCCAATCTCGATAATCAAAACGACCCCTTAATTAATTAAGTATCAGTATGGATGAACATCAAGAATGAGTGATAGGTATCTTAGTGGGCGTTTGGACATAAGAATTGTAAAATTCGGGGAAAATATTTTTCAAGTGAAAATGAAATTTGAAATTTAGAGTTGTGTTTGGACATGAATATAATCTTGGGTTGTTTTTAAAGTTTTGTGAGTGATTTGAGTGAAAATTTTGAAAAATAGCTTTTTGAGGTTTTTTAAGTTTTCGAAAATTTTCAAAATGCATCTTCAAGTGAAAATTGGAAATTTTATGAACAAA